>CM067367.1:15746906-15911906 GCA_034401795.1 Chaetoderma sp. LZ-2023a | reverse complement strand
TCGGATTGGGATCGATCGATCTCTCAACTCTCTGACCATCAATTTCCAAAAAAACTATACGGGTAAGCTGTTGAATATTTTTTAAACTAATTTGACTGGGTGCCCAGTCAAATTAGTTTCAAAATATTCAACGGCATGTTTATTAAATAGTATAGACATACAATTCTTACAACGTGTCGGACTTTTTAGAGTTAAATTCGCTCCGCATAGAACCATTTATGACGTAATAATTATGACGTCATGCTACACCCGGCGTAGCTGATTATGGCGTAATATGACGGCATTACTCTGGAAAGGTCCATTGGCGAATAGGTAGGTCGGCCCTGCAAAGAATACGCTAATGATAATTGGGCCACAGTATTTATCCTAGTGAGTGTAGACACCGCGATAGCCAGGCTTTATTTTGAGGTATGAATATCTTGGTTGCGATTATTCTTACTCTTCACATGGCTGTATTTTCTGAATTTCTGAAGAAAGTGAAAACATAAAATATATTTTTGGCAATTTTCAGCACATTACACCTTTATAATATCTAAAGCTTTCAGAAAATAATAATTTATATGAACTTTGCGTCATATATCTTATAAATAATTTGATTTAAGGTTCCCAGAGTTAAATTAGCATAATTCCGAATGTGGATGAATATGAAACTAGGGTAGAAAAAGTGGTCTACCTGATTCAGAATATCTACCCTGGATATTTTGCCTTCTGATACAATACCATAGTATAAAATAATGCCAAACGGAGGTGACATATGCGCACAGGAACCCCCCAACCCCTCCCCCCCCCCCGCCATAAACAGCCAGAGGGCTAATTATGTTTCTGAAACCTGACAAGTGTGTTGCTAAATTACTCTGTGTCGTCATTTTATTCTGATAGATGACACACATTTATTGACCGAGTTAGCGTACAAATTTATGCAGTTTATGCAATAACTACCTCTAATTAGCTATTACAATATTTTGTTATGCCCAGGAAATGTAATGAGTCCAACCATAGAGGGACTCGAGAATCTTGTGCAACGCCCATATGGCTGTGGCGAACAGAACATTGTTACACTAGTCCCAAATATCTATGTCCGTGATCTACTGGAGACTATCGGAAAGATAACGCCAGAATTCAAAGAGAAAACAACTAGGCACATGTACCAAGGTAAGTAAGAGGTGAGGGTGGGAATGATGATGATGACGACGGTAATATATCGACGACGACGAAGACGACGACGTTGGCGACGGCGGTTCCGACGACCACGATGATGATGATGACGACCACGACGACCTCGACGACGATGACACGCTCCCTAAACTAAACATTTATTGACATCACTATGGAGTGTTAAATATTTGATGATTTAGCACGGTTATTCAGTGCGTGCTTGCCTGCGTTCCTGCGTGCGTGCGTGGCTACGTGCGTGCGAGTGTGTCAGCGTGCATGCGGGTGCCCGTGTATGTGTGCATGCGTGCGTGCATGCATGCATGCATGCGAGCAGCCATGAATGCATTCGTACAAGCATACACATGTGCGCGCGAGCGCGGGAGCCTGCGTACGTTGGAGTGTGTATGTGTGTGCATGCGTGCATGAGTGCGTGAATGTATGTATGTGTGCATGCGAGCGCGGGAGCCTGCACGCGTGCATGTTTGTGCATGCGAGCATACATGCGTGTATGAATGCATTTCTGCCTGCGTGCCTGTGAGAGTGCATGCTATGCGTGCGTGCCTGTGTACGTGATTGTGTGCGTGTGTGCATGCGTGCGAACGTGCGTGCGTGTGTCCGTGCGAGCGAGCGTGCGTGCGTGTCTGCCAGCCTGCGTACTTGCATATATGTGTGCGTGCATGCGCGATTACACGCAGGTATTTAAAAAACTGCTGCCTCGATTTATATCAAAGGAACTTGCTATGCATCTATTAATATCTCGGAAACTCTTGGTCCAATTTTACTCAAATTTTAACACGAGAAATGGAGCTAGGATACACTCGAATTCCACACCTTTGGGCATGATCCGAAGACAAAAAGGGGATAGCGAGGGAGGATCTGCAATCTGTGATTGTTCTTGTTGTACGTGTATCTGTCTAGTTCTACTATGTAGTCTCCGAAGGTCGTGTTCTCACTAGAGACGTAATCAGGAATAACGCCGCACTGACATATGGCCCTATTGCTGATTATTTTTCTAGTGAGAACACGGCCTAAGATGTGTTATTATACTATTATTATTCCAGGTGTTCAACGACAGATGCTCTTTCAGCGTTCCGACGGGTCATTCAGTGCCTCAACATGGTATGTATGATTTCTAATAGACTACAAATAATATGAGATATAAGTTTAAACTCACATTATAAACATAGTGTCAACAGAGTGATAAATTTCTACCTATTTCCCGCCCATTTATAACCCTGCTCCGCCCACATTTTTACGCGAGTGGAATCCATTTGAAACTTTGAAGCGTGAATTCCCAGAAACTAAATTTAAAGATAAGCTTACTGCTAAGTGACAAATCCGACCCCGCTACTTAGTAGCCACCAAAAGTTTGACTCCCTTACAACTACTCAGGGCCGAACTTAAGGCGGTGCAACAAGTGCATATGCACAGGCCTCCCCCCAAATTTCCAGGGGCCCCCAAAAATCACACACAAATTTGGTTGCGTCTTAATTTTGGGGCCCATGCATAACTTCACGTTACACGCATAGATGGCGCACCTATAGTACCACGCATAAATCAGTCAAAATGTTTCGAAGAGAAAACAATCTTGAGCGCGATAAAAAATGTTCTGTCGAATGTTTTGAACCTAATTGGATTGGAAGACATTGCTGGATAAAGCTAGGATTCCATTAACGCGTATGCGTATCCGTATCCGTATCCGAAATTTTGTTCGCTCCCATTACACATAAATAGTACGATTCCATATGTCCGTACGCGTATGCGAAACCTGTCCGTATCCGAATCCGATCGCTACATGTAACGATTTTGTTCGGATACGGACAGCATTTGGATGTGGGATTCCTAGAAAATGGCGTTTTCATTACGTCATTCATGGGCTTTCCCCAAATCGACACTATTATTCTATACCTGTATTCCAATATATAAGTTAAATTCATAGTAAGCGCGCTGGAATGTGAAACTCACTGAAAGGCTATTTTTGAACATAATAATGCTAGTAGTAGTAGTAGTAGTAGTAGTAGTAATAGTAGTAACAATAGCAGTAGTGGCGGCGGAGGCGGTGGCAGCGGTTGTGGTGGTAGTAGTAGTAGTAGTAGTAGTAGTAGTAGTAGTAGTAGTAGTAGTAGTAGTAGTAGTAGTAGTAGTAGTAGTAGTAGTGGTAGTAGTAGTAGTCCAATTGATTGAATGAAATCACTACTTTCGGATACGCACACGCATACGCATACGTACAAATGGAATCACTCATTCGGATACGCATACGCATACGCGTTAATGGAATCATAGCTTTAAGGCAGCAATGTCTTCCAAGGAAATTAGGTTCAAAAGATTTAACATTATCCTTTTTTATTTTTTGTTTGAAATATGTCAAAATTTTTCCAAGCTCTGACCATAACACCCCAGTACCAAGGGCTCCATTAAGATGTTCAGAAACTTTACACAAGACTCCATGAGTCCTAGGTTCGCGACTGAGCAAAAGCCTGACTTTCTTACAACCAGTGAATTAATGCAAACTCCGACCATAGAGATAGATAGCTATAGAGCACATACTACCCTATCAAGGGCGTAATTTCAAAATTCAGTATTTTCTCGCACGATCTCGTTTATATGAGAATATCATTTAACTGACTGTCACAGGCAGCAACATCACCTAGTCAAATTAGTTTAAAATATTCAACAGCTTACACGTATAATTTTCTGGTAATTGATAGTCAGCCAGTTCCAGGATCGATTGATCCCAGCACGGTGACGTGTGGGTGGAGCTTAGCCAGATATGGGCGGGCCATACCTAAAACTGGAAAGGTCAATTGAATTTTATAGGGGTGTCTGCCATCTCTCCCCATCAACCCACCCACTTCTTCTCCCACAGCGGCAAGTTTGCATGCCTCTTTCCATCAACGGAACAGCCAGTTAGTGCGTGGTGTGATTATTCGTGCACTTACTCCATTGTAGTACTAGCAGTACAGTTGGCCAACTCTGATGATTTAATCCACGCATTAACCACAGGCATCGAACGGACGGGAAATTAGCACCATGTAGAGTTTGGCTTCGTGCATATGAGATGGCATGCAGCGCATAAGCGACGGAACTACACCAGACATTGCCCTGGATCCTGGATCCAGATTAAATTCTCTTTCTGTGGATATTATTTTCTTGGAAACAACTCGTCCATTTTGGGGTCAAATATTAACACAGGAAAGGTTGTGGCCATACACTAGGATTCGACACTGTGGGTCTGGCACAAACTTGTGGAAAATACAAATAAAATTCGGAAAATCCGATTTTCGAAAGAAATATTTTACGATGTGACAAACACGGACGGGCAAGGGTTTGCTGTTGTTCGTCTGGTGATACAGCCAAGGTATTTCTCTTATATAGGCATTGTTGAGTATTTGACAACATTAATGTGGCAATCATATCATAATGCGCATATATGTTCACACTGCTCTGTTTGAACAAAACCACCAAAAGTCTGATTATCTCGACTTATTTTTTCTCCATTTTAGGTTGACCGCATTTGTGATGCAATCGTTTATAGAAGCGAAGTTTTACATCACTATTGAACAGCAAACATTGCAGAATGGCATGCAATTTATCATCCAAAAGCAACGGAATGATGGATTTTTTTACGAACATGGTCACGTCTCTCAAAGACGTATGCAGGTCAGCAAACCGGTTCACCCCTACTTTTCACGGTGATACTGTGAATTGTTCATTTGGTAGTCTGATGGGTGAACGCGTTAAATTAATTGTGTTGCTGAATTGTCAGTATCTATTACTCAGTTATTCTTATACTCGCCTAACAACTCTTGAAATTCCATTTTCTCGATTTCAGGATAATTATACAGGAAAGCTGTTGAATATTTTGAAACTAATTTCAATTGGAACATGTCGCTGCCATTGGTAGCAACTGGTCCCAGTTAAATTAGTTTCAAAATATTAAACAACATGTTTATTAAATAGTTCCTTACATTATAAATAGTTTGTCGTTTCTGACCAGCGAAGGTTAACCTCTCTCGCGTCAACAGCGCTTCAAAACTCCAAAAATGTTACCTTAGCCTCACCTGGTCCCTTAACCGCGGGCGGAGCGGTAGCTTCGCCAGCCTGCTGAAAGTTAACTGAAACTGACTTCAATTATACTAGTCTATCCTACTCCATGCTCGGCAGTTGTTTGCAGTGGCCCGTGTATCCACAAATGACCTTCCTGTAAGGCTTTCGGATGTTGTCAACCCACGTTGTGTTCTGTTTGCTTTGTCTCTCCCCTTGCACCGTTCCCTGAAGGATGGTTTTGGCGAGACCACTAGCTCTCGTTATATGACCATAATCTCATTTTTGTTTCGTTACTCTTGTGAGGAGGTCTTCATATAAGCCCATGTGACTGGCAATAGTTGCGCAGCCTTCTTTATTTGTGATATGGTCAAAGAATAAGATGGTCAGGCTTTTTTGAGTGCCTGAATTTTCTTTTGTAATTCTGTTGTAAGAATCTACGTTTCGCGTGCGTACACAAAGATGAATAATAGAAGGGCACGCAGGAGTCTTAACTTGTATTTCATGGAGATGGTGCTTTCCCTCCAAATGTTTTAAGCGTTGCTACAGCTGCTGCTGTTGTTGTTGTTGTTGTTGTTGTTGTTGTTGTTGTTGTTGTTGTTGTTGTTGTTGATGTTGTTGTTCATTATCAGCTAAGCCTTTCTGATTTTCTTTACTGCAACATGTCTCTATAAGATCGACTGGTTGACCCCATGTCTTGTCGTATGTCGAATATTTGAAGATGTTTGATCAATTCACCCTTCCAGAGTACCCATTTATCAATCTGAAGTCATATGACGTCATAATCAGCTAAGCAGCGTGTATGATGCCGTCATAATCAGTGAGTCATAAATGATTCTATTTGGTCCGTCTTGAACTCTTAATAGACACGTTGGACGAATTGGATGTCTTTACTACCATTTAATAAATATCCTGTTGAATATTTTGAAACTAATTTTACTGATATATATGCTCACGATATTCAACAGGTTTCTGTGTATAGTTTTCTGGAAATTGATAGTCAAGAAGTTCAGAGATCGATTGATCCCAACACAAGCTAGGTGTGGGCGGAGATTAACTATGGATGGGTGGGGCATAGCTAAAATTGGAAAAGTCCATTGCATTATCAATAGATCTAGATTTGGGGTTCCAAACATTAAGCTGTCTTTGTAAAATATTGTTTTCTAAGACGATATCCTGCAAGGTCACATTGCCGGGAACAGTTTGGCATTGCCATCTGTGAAAATATGAATGGATTCGCCAAGCTCAGATTTCCTACGGATGTGTTTTGGCTGACTCTTTCAAGTCATTATCTACATCTGAGTGCAATAGGACCCCACTTTAGCAGTGAGGAGATCGTGACAATATGTTTGTTTGGAATTATATCAGTTCTGATGTACTGGAATAGATCTTCATAAGCTTCAGCTTCCACCATATGGTATTGTGGTTCTGCATCATATATGCGTTGTCTGCCTTCTTTGTGTTGAGTCATGTGTAGTTCTCATAGCAGGAAGCATGGTAATTGGCATCCGATGCTATAATGCCCTGGTATGTAATTATTCGAATCGTCTGATCTTTTCTACCTGCATTGTCACAGAGTCACAGATTCGATGGTTATCTCTCAGTTTTGTAGCCTTGATCAACTCTTGACGGGATGTTCATGAACTCAAGTATTTAGCCTTTGCACGAAGATACAGCTTGGGGCATGATGATGATTCCGATGAGGATGATGCTGCTGATGATGATGCTGTTGCTGATGATGCTGATGATAATGATGATGATGCTGCTGGTGATGACGCTGATGATAATGATGATGATGCTGCTGGTGATGATGATGATGGCTGCTGGTTGTGGTGATGCTGATGATGATGGTGATGATGATGATCATGATGATGACGACGACCTTCCATATGCCCTTGTTATTGTACTGCCACTGCCCCAGCGTCATCATGCAATTTATTTTTGCTTTCCACCATAGTGACCAAATCCATTTTCATGCTGAAGATGCTCAGGCATTTTAGGCTCTACTCTGTTTGGCAATGTCGAGATGTGGGGCATCATTCCTCACGACAGAAGCGTCTAACAAATGTAGCCAGAATTCGTAATTGTGGCGACTGATCAGATGGCATCAGTTTCTTCATTGGTTAATGTCTGCTGAATGACGTACTGACTACCCCGAAATACGTGTGGTTGAATGTCTTCCATTGAGACGTCAAGGGCTACAAGAATTCTACTCGAGTCTACTGCAAAATGTTCTGTCAATACCTCATTCATTACCCAACATAAACGATATAGTCAAGTCAATCTAAGAAATGACCTCGACAAAATTGCAACAGAATTTCTCTCAGTAGATTTATGGCGAAGAAGCAATGGCATATGATCAAAAAAATTCTAGCCAGTTCTGACGTGGGAAATATATAATTTTAGATGTTATAACCCGCACTCTTTTGCGCCTGGTTTATTACTGATTTAATGAGCGCGCACATTGCCCTTACACTCGTCACCTCAGAATTTAAATAGCTCACTTTTCCTTTATTCTTCCATATATCCTATTTTTAAACTGGCACGCATATTTAGTGTTATGTTAGGTGTAAATCTATGCTTGGTAAACGTTCATTTGTACAGCAGTTATTAAAATAGCTGGCGTGCTACCGGATTTCGAATGTTCTTCTTACGCGTTGCGTGTAGTGTAGAAGAACGACAAGCGGATACTTTAAAAGTTCTACTGATGTACTGAGCTTAGATTTCTGTCATTTCCTCATGTCGTTTTCCTCTTCTTTAGATATTCCGCTGTTAGTAGGAGTATCAGGATCAAGTTATTAAATTATGTGATAATATAGCTTGGTGTGATAGCTGATAATCTACCCAGTTTTGGTATATTATTCATTAATACATACAATTCTCATTTGTGTCTGAATGCAATGTATTTACATACAGCAAGACATACATTTTTCCAACCAAATGTAGGCAATTTGGAGCGTACTGTGTGTGCCTGATTTAAATTAAAATTTCAATTATGACGTTTTAAGCAATTATTTAAATTTTTTATCACTAGCTTACAGGTCTTTAGATAGTGTGAAAGCTACAAAAACAATCACCATCACCGCCGCTGTCTCAGTGTTGCACTCTACACATTATAATGTTCATGGGTTTTATTTGATTAAGCGGCGATATACGCCTTCCCATAAACTACCGCAACACGTCTACAACCGCACAGAATAACAGAGCAACCTTTAGATGGCATAATAGTCAAATCAAATTTTAACCATAACAGTTTTTAATATGCATTAAAATACCATGATACAGTACTTTCACTTACAGGTAGTGTACTGGGAGTGGTATACAGCCGAATATGGTCGAGTGGATACATCCATATAATGGACACATGTTGACTGATGCCCGAGCGATGTGGCACATACCACCGAAGCAGGCTATACAATACAGGCGGGCGTGAATAAGCTGCGACAGTGGTCAAAAGATTGAGGACTAGAAGTCAATGGCGTTAAAGACCTTATCCAGCATCTTCTCACCCATGCTTGGAGAGGGAGTAGCCTACCTCAGATCGGCACACTCATCTTTTTGGCATCAATCTAGTTTACCTCCTGACATGAAAGTCCTGTAATGAGTTAATGGAGCTGAGGGCCATCAGAAGCTGGGTGTTATGAGGAAGGTCTTGGGAACTACATGGCGATCAAACTCCCAGATCATTAGAACTGTCTATACAGGTGCAGTATAATCTGTGTTGGAGTATGCCTCAAGCACATGGAACAATGTGTCAAAGATAAACAAGGTGCAACACCTTGGACTCAGAAGCATACTTGGTACAATTAAAATTACTCCTATATCCATGAAATGGAAAAGACGGCCAGCATCAAACCACTGGAAACCTGAAGGGAGAAAAAACATTCTGATACAGGATGAAAATTTCAAGCGACTCATGGATCACCCTCTCCAAATGAAGTTGCAGGGTCTAAGAGTTGACTGAAGCAACAGAGCAAGACCAGCTGAAGAAATGCCAGGATAATGTAGGTGTTGTCCAAATAATCCAGATCGCTGCGAGATTCTGACACACCAGGTGTGATCTGCGGAACCACTCAGTGTCGGAATAAGGACCAGTGCTCATGCACTCACTGGAAAACAAGAACAGACTGATGCCGCACACAAAGCCCTGGCACAGCAAAAAACATCTACCAGAGTCATAAGAGACAGTGCTATCGTCAGCCAAGACATTCCCGATACCTTCTGAAACCATCTCTGTACGCAGAGGGTCCCTCTGTTCCAACCTCAAAGAGGAAATAATTGCCCTCCATGTAGCAGCTGTGTACCTGAGGGGGAATCCTGGCCGCCCTCCCATATTGAATGTCAAGGTGACTGATCAGCAGTACAGGTGGAAGGGTTGTGAACATAAAATATACTGCATACACTCTTTAGTCTATTGCCAATTTGCATCTAACCACTTTCAATTAGTAAATGTCAACTTTCAGGGGTTAGTTTTGATAAAAGGTGGTCATGGCATTGAAATTTGTGATATTCCATGCATCAATGATCAGAATTGGCAACATAACATCATTCAGTGTTCAGAAGTGGTAACAAATCGTGTTTCAGGGTAGAAATATCATTTTTCAGCACTAAGAATTTGTAAATTATTGTATTTCAGTGCTTAGAATTGACAATAGATCAACTTTCTTCACTCACAATTAGTAACTGTCAACATTCAGGGGTTAGGTTTAGCAAGAGGTGACCTCTCATGGCATGACATTTGAGAAATTCCATGCATCAATGATCAGAATTGGCCACACATCATCCATCGGTGTTCTGAAGAAGTAACAAATCCTGTTTCTAGGTAGAAATATAAGTTTTCAGCACTAAGAATTTGTAAATTATTATCTTTTAGTGCTTAGAATTTACAGTGGATCAGCTTTCCTCACTCAAAATTGGTAAATGTAATCTGTGTCATCTCTCATGGTATGACATTTATGAAATTCCATGCATCAATGATCAGAATTTGCAACATATCATCCTTCAGTGTTCAGAAGTCGTAACAAATCCTGTTTCTGGGTAGAAATATAATTTTTCAGCACTAAGAATTGGTAAATTATTGTCTTTCTTGGTTTAGAATTGACAACAGATCAACTGTCCTCACTCACAATTGGTAAATGGTATCTTTCATTGGTTAGGTTTGGCGAAAGCTCATCTCTCATGGCAAGCCATTTGTGAAATTCCATGCATCAATGATCAGAATTGGCAGAATATCATCCTTCAGTGTTCATAAGTGGTAACAAATCCTGCTTCGGGGTAGAAATAAAAATTTTCAGCACTAGGAATTTGTAAATTAGTGTCTTTCAGTGCTTAAAAATGACAACAAAAATCAACTTTCCTCACTCACATTTGGTAAATGTTATCTTTCAGGGTTTAGGTTTGGCAAAAGGTCATCTCTCATAGCATGAAATTTGTGAAATTCCATGCATCAATAATCAGAATTGGCACCATATCATCCATCAGTGTTCAGAAGTGGTAACAAATCCTCTTTCTAGGTAGAAATACAATTTTTAAACACTAAGAATTGGTAAATTATTGTCTTTCAGTACTTAGAATTGACAACTGATCAACTTTCCTCACTCACAATTGGTAAATGTCAACGTTCAGTGGTTAGGTTTGACAAAAGGTGATCTCTCGTGGTATGCCATTTCTGAAATTCCATGCATCAATGATCAGAATTGGTAACATATCAACCATTAGTGTTCAGAAGTATTAACAAATCTTGTTTCTGGGTAGAAATACAATTTTTCAGCACTAGTAATTGGTAAATTATTGCCTTTCAGTGATTAGAATTGACAACAGATTAAGCAACAACAGCACCCAGTCAAATTAGTTTTAAAATATTCAAGAGTTTATTTGTATAATGTTCTGGAAAATGAGCTTTAGAGAGTGCAGGGATCGATCGATCCCATCATGTGCAAAACAAGGTTTGAGCTTAGCTAGAGATGGGCGGGAATAGCTAAAACTGGATTCTTTCATGCCATTGTAATGTCGTATGTAACCAGGCAGAAAACCAATAAAAGAAGAAGTTGAATTGCATTTAGTGAATATAATGCGTTGCATATGCAGGATTGCAGTTGTGTTCTATTTCTAAATGGATAAATCATACACCAGATTAAATAATTAAGCTAATAGGAATGGCATGTGATATTTATATTTTAATTATTCATTTGAGCATTGCATTAAAGTGGCTGGCACCATAGTGTAACCTACACCGGAAGCGTTTATCTATAATGGCATGTATGCTCAGATACACAACATCCAGTTAGCATGAAAAAGGTCATGTTGCAAGATTAAAAACTAATTTGAGTGGATCATGATTAGAAACTAATTTGATTGGATGGTGTTGTGCATTTAGGTATCAGCCATTTCTAGTAAAATATATTTCAAATTATCTAAACCTACCTCACTGCATCTTGTTCACAAGAAGGCCAAATTAGGGTTACGTATGTCTGTATAATTGAGGCGATATTGTGAAATTGCAAAGCATGGGACCTTCTGGTGGCAAAAATTAAATCATTGGGGGTTTCATATTAGAAATGTATTGAAATTACCGCCAAATAAAAAATCTAAAACTGCAAGGTTCATATGGGGCATATTCTATCAATGTAATAGTTAGTATAAGATGAGATGAGTATCCCTTGCATTTGCATTATGTCTAACAGATCGTCATATTTATTATTAGTTTGTAATTTTTTCCAAACGATGTTCGCAGCAATATTTTCCTTCAAAAGTGTGCCTGCCTGGAAGTCACTCTCGTCCATTGAATTCTTACAGAAAACCAAGAATCAGCATTTTCTGAACCTAACAACTCAGACCGAGCTAAAAAATAGTTCGTTATGTATTTTCCAAAGGTGAGGCAATTTGGCCACATTTGGAAATTTCCATATACCATGATTATTGCATTTACATATTTCTTTAAAATACATACAAACTCCTCAAGATCATAAACATTCTTTTGGCATTCCTCTTCCAGGTTTTATATGGAATGAATCCACAGACATGCATATTTCCAAGATATTTGAGAAGAATTGAATCTGGACCACACAGATGGTGGATTTCAATCACCATCCCAGTACACATCCAGTTCTTATTCCAATCTCAGCAGCTATCAGGCCAAAATGTAAAGTGAGCAGAGTCACGGTATTGAACGTCATGTATGAACTGAGAATACCGACTCTGAAGATATGCTCATAGTTTCTAACTGTAATGGTCTCATGCCAATCTATTCCAATGGCAATATCCTCGTTTCCTACACTCTTACACCCTAGCGCAGCGAATGTTTCATGGAAGAAAATCATACGCTTGCAAAATATACATGGTTTTACCCCAGGTACGAATGGAAGCATGATTACTTTCCTCATGTCTACGGAGAAATATGCCTCATTCTGTCCATATTATTTCTTGTCATTGTCATGGCATTCTGGCTATAATACACAGCTTGTAAAGCTCCTCGCCAAGTTTCTTGAAGCGAACCCTTTCTATATATTTCGAAACATTTTATTCCTGGGTGTTTATCACGGAACTCACCATGCAATTACTTCAATATCTTTATTTTCTTCATTTCTGCATTGCAATTAGCTAACATAGTTTAAGCAAGCTCAGTGTCAAAGATACGTATATGCATCGACCAAGCCCTGTATTCGGTGGCAGGCAGCTTTTGTTTGTAGGGATGGATTGTTCCAGTTTCGTAAAATAGTTTTCGGATTATGCCACACACCTTGCACGTTAAGCTGCAGTGACAGGTCTGTCTTTGCTACTTCAACGATTGCATTGTCTTTGGATCAACTTCGAACAATGGTCAGCAACTTGCATGACAACCTGTTTTGTCACTGTTAATGTGAACCTCAAGCCAAAGAAATGACACCTGGTTAGGGAGGAGGTAAAATTCCTCAGTCACACCGACTCTACCCAAGGAGCTGTAATACATTCAGAGCAAATTGCTGCAATAGCAATCTGAAAGATGCCCACCTCTGGAACGGAGACTCACAGTTTCCTTGGACAATGTCAATATTAACGGACATATGTACTCCATTTTGCTGGTCCCGTTTATCGTATCACAGAAAAGGCCTGTATTTTCAGCTGGGAACAAGACTCTGAAACACCTTTTCCAACTGGTAAGGAAAGGCTGGCCACTGCTTACACTGTTGCACATCGTGAACTTTCTCTCCCAGTTATATTGGATACTGATGCAATGATGTTCGGCATAACAGTTGTCCTATCTCAGTATGGGAAGATGGACACAAATGAATCCCCAGTGGCAGATCATGAATCCTCAGCCCAACAGAACATTGATATTCCGTGGCCGAACATGAATTACTGGCGGCTGTGTGTTTTACTAAATATTACAAGCACATTCTATATGGATGGCCATTCATACTGTGAACTGACGCTGCCGCGCTATGATGGCTTCAGAACCACCACAATTCCAAAGAAGAAATTATGAATGGCATAAGTTGTTATAGAGCTTTAAATTCACTGGTGTCCTTTGTCCTGGAAAGCCGCATCGAAACGTGGATGACCTCAGCCACAACTACCAAGAGGAGGGATGTGCAACCGTTTCAGGCAACACAGATAAGTCAATGCCCTCGGTAATCATCACAGGTTTTTTTGCAGAAACCATCGCTGCTGACAAATTGAATTTTCCCCTATCTTGAAGTGGAAGGTTGGACCGCGCCTCAACCGCATCAAGGCAAATAGAACGATCTATATTTACGCTTTCCATTGGAATGGCTTGAGAGCCAACACCACTCGCTGTCTGCTTCTGTGAACTATTATTACCAGTGGATTGGAGAAGGTCAGCTTGTTGATGAGATTCTCTACTACTACAATCGACTGGTTATTCTGTGCAGCTATCAGGAGCTGGTATTGGAGCAACTCCATGACAACGTGAACCTTTGAGCCCTACTCCAACCCCAACCCCACCCCCACCCCACACACATACCCCACGCACACACCCACCCACCCACCCCTCACCCCCGCAGCTCGGGTTCAAGCCAAATGTAAACATTCTCTCCTAAATCATATATGCAATTCACATTACAAATTTGGTTGGTTTTTGTGTAACTGTTTTGGAGGTGTTGCGTTGCAATCAATTTGACCCTTTGATGACTCCCCACTCCCTAAATGTCAACAACTGCAATTCAAATCAGTTTCAAAATATTCAACAGCTTACCTGTATGGATGCTTTTACAGCACAGCACCACAATATAGATGGCACCTCTATGACTAAGCGTATCTGCCGAGGCATACGAGCTAGTTGTTTCTGATTGGTTAAAAAGTAAATCATGACAGCCATCATAGGCTGTAGAAATGTATCAAGGTCAAGCTACTAAAGCATGAATGGCATTTGTTGTCGGCATGATAAAATGTTAAAATGGCATGGATGTATTATGGGTGGCAAATTCTATCACTTGAGTGGTTAGTATAAGCCTATACTAGGTTAGTTTTCCTTTAAAAGACGCAGGTATAATACGATTTCTGTGTATCTATGTCTTACAGGGTGGAACTGCTAATGGTTTGCCAATGGCCGCTTACATGCTCATCACGATGCTTAAGGCGCAAAGACATGTTTCTGTCGTAAGTTTATTGTCACGATATATGGTACAGATTAGAAATAATTTAACATGTTTCCAAAGCAGAATAAAACGTACTGTTGCATATTTTGAACGTAATTGAATTGGAAGCCGTTGCTGCCTAAGGCAGCAATATCTTCCAATCCAATTATGTCCATAATATTCAACATAATTTTTCTTACATCATGTTCAAAATTGTACTACCTAACGTACGTGTGTGCGTGCGTGCGTGCGTGCGTGCGTGCGTGCGTGCGTGCGTGCGTGCGTGCGTGCGTGCGTGGGTGGGTGGGTGGGTGGGTGCGTGCGTGCGTGCGTGCGTGTGCAAACATGTTAACTTATTTACCACCCTCGCGTATTATTAACTGTTAAACCTGAAATGACAAAAATACCAAAATTTAATATATATTCTGTTGAATATTTTGAAACTAATTTGAGTGGATGCTGTTGCTGCTTATGACGTACCTGTATTGTTAATTTGTAATTGAGATACTGTGAATGCAGTTGTCAGAGGGTTAAACAAGATGTTTGGGCTATGTTCATGTTCTTTGTTCTAGAACTTGACTCCAGCAATCATGAGAACACGGACACTGCTCGAGAGAAGGGTTACAGCAGGTACTCATGACCCATACCTCCTCGCCATTACTGCATACGCTCTACAACTCGCAAGACGGCCTTCTGCGGCTATCCTTGTAGCGAAACTGAACTCAATTGCCATCAACGTAGGTATGTTTCTAACTAAAATTAAATACACAAAATTGTATTCTAATGTTCCACGACCACTAGGGATTTATAAAAGCATGGTAGCGTAATGTAGAAATCCTGTTTTAGCTATGCCTCGTCCGTCTCCAGCTAAGCTCCACCCACGCTTTGCCCGTAGTGGGGGTCAATCGATCCCTGCAGTCTCTGAATCTCAATTCACAGAAAACTATACAGGTAAGCCTATAGCAGCAACAATTCCCAGTCAAATTAGTTTCAAAATATTCAACAGTATATTTATTAAGATGTGCATAACATGACTGGTATAACTTTGCATAAATAGATCACAGTCGTCACACATGTGTCAACCTTTAATGACATGCACACCAATTCGCTTGACACCTTCTCTGTTAATAAGAAAAACTACTTTTGCTAAATACCTGCCACCAACGCGCTGATCGATTCCCAAATCAAAATGTATCACGTGTATGGGACATAATCACGTTAATATATTTGCTCAGCCAGTTCTTATAAGACAACATTTATCTCCCTTTCCTCATAATTTCAATAAAAATGAGCTAATTTTGTACATATTTGATAACCAATTTAAAAGAAATCAGTCTGTTCAATAAACAATAAACATGTACGAGCGTATATGTAAAGACATACAATTCGTACAACCTGACGAACTAATCCAGGTTTTTGACGGACGATTTCTGTCAATTATGTTTGTGGATTGTGACACTGGACTGTGACATCAAGTTATATGTGACGTAGTTGATTATGACCGCATACGAGAGCCATATAAACTGGATTCCTCCATTATATGTCTCAGCGACCCAACCTTTGAATTGTCTCGAGTTGCCATGTATGCAGAAGATACAGTTGGCAAAAGCGTGGGGATCTCCGATATGGCCATACCAGATCTGTGTATGTGATTACTGTCGTGACAAACTCTCCTGTGCTCAAATCATTTCAATGCCGTACTACAGCAGAAATTACAACATTACCTCATTTACGAAAACACACGACACTTTACTCAGAATACCTCTGTAGACCAGTTAGTGGGAATTTATCGCCGGAAAGTTTATGTTACGGTTTATTTGTATCTTAATGCATGTATTACTTGCCTCAATGTTTTCTAGTAACAAGATGTCGGCACTTGTTGATAAAAGTCCGACACCGATATTAATATTTGAGAAATGTTCTTCAAGAAACCTTCAAGAATTAGACGATTGGACTTCATTTTAAAGATTTGTTTTGACATTGTTGCGTGCCAATACTAATACTTGGTATCTTATAATGTTTCTTAAATGTATTTACAGGGGGAGGCCGTTACTGGGCAATAATTCCCAAACACATCAAGCCTTTCCCGCACCGTTTCTACTCTTCTGGGCCATCTGACATTGAAATGACCGCTTATGTATTGAAGACATACGTGTTACGAAAGGAACTCCACGATGGTGCTACGGTTATGAAATGGTTAGCAGAACAGAGAAATCCAAATGGTGGTTTCCACTCAACACAGGTATTAAGAGAAGGGTGCAATATATATATATATATATATATATATATATATATATATATATATATATATATATATATATATATATATATATATATATATATATATATATATATATATATATATATATATATATATATATTGTGTGTGTGTGATACACCTTGTGGTGTATTGCTGACAAGACTTTGTAAAATGCACACGGATTTGATAATTACGTAAACAAATTTGTCAACATCTTGATAATAGTAATAATGGTTGCCTCAAGACCGCGATACTGGTATACTATAGGGAATCTAGGCAACATATGATTACTAAACTATTAAATTAACTTTAAACCGGGAATTCTTAATACGATGGTACTTCGAAGAATTGTCAATCTGTTTCTGAAACTGTTGACCAACAGACTAAATCAGTGCCGCTTTCTATTTCAGGACACGGTTATTGCACTTGGTGCTATGACGGATTTCTATAAGTTGACCTACAACACCGCTGATCTGAATGTCGAGGTTGATATCACAATTGATGGAAATCCTCAAAGACGGACTGTTACTGAAGCGAATGCAGAGGTGCTGCAGACATTTGAAGTTGTAAGTATCTTTTGACACACATTGCCCCAGTTCGGTGGACCCTTCACTAGGAAGAATATCTCTTGAGTTTCCTGATGTAATTGTGGAGTTTCATGTCACTAAAATTAAAACATATTCAATTGATTAATTTGAAACAGATCCAACTAGTGAGCAAGTGGCAAGTCTCGTGAATATAGATGTTAAATTTAAATGTGTTTATAATAGTAACGGTCTCTAGACAATCTTTGCACATATATAACTTAACTTCAGGCAGTTTAATCCATGAGAGGTTTATAATCATTTTATTAACTGCTTGGATGCTGCAAGCCACCAACCAATTCACCTTTCCAGAGTATCCATCCATTATCTGACCGCGTATGACGTCATAAACAGCTCAGTGCTTGTATGCTGACGTCACAATCATTACGACACAAAGAGTTCCGTATAGACCGTCATCAAATCTCAAATAGTCCAACACATTGTATGAATCGTATGTCTTTGTAATTCTTTGTTATCAAATAAATATGTTGTTTAATATTTTGAAACTAATTTGACTGGCCGCTGTTGCTGCCTTAGGCAGCAACAGCGCCTAGTCAAATGAGTTTCAAGATAATCAACAGCTTACCTGTGTAGTTTTTTTGGAAATTGATGATCAGGGTGTTCAGAGATCGATCGATCCCAACACGGGCGAGGTGTGGGTGAAGCTTAGCTGGAGATGGGCGGGACATAGCTAAAACTGGAAAGGTCTATTATCTTAATCGGCGATAACTCTAGGTATGCTGAATATTTTGAAAACACTTTGATTGAAAGTTGATTTAAACAAAGTTTCTTTTTTCTTATTAAAGTGGGAGCACTGTAAGATATGTGTTGTTGGTGTCGTCTTTGCAAACAGATACAGTTCATTTTTACAAATCAAGAGGCGGTTTACATAATAGAAAAAACAAGTTTGCAATTAATAACTAGAACACATTTACTGAAGTAACTGTAAAGCTGTGATGTCTGGTCATGAAGCAATAGTACAAGGCCTCGTCTTACAAGAGCATTGAATACGCCTGGTGCACATCCGATAAAAACTCTATGTATAGTCATAGGGCAGAAATCCATGCTTGAAATGTCTATAGGTTTACAATAAACGGCTACCTTGACCACAAAGATAAAATAAAGTGTGTCTTCTAATATTACTCACATAGGTTTACTATGGGGATATGTACCACGGAAAAACTGATTACTCGAAAACTTTTGGTCGGATCAACTTTAAATTTGAGACCAACTATAGCCAATATGAAACCTAGATGTCCAGCACATTTCACAGTTCTCGGCACCCGATTTGAAAAAAATGTCAAAATATTTCAGTTCATTTCTGCAAAAAACGAAAACTGGTACTTTTGAGAATAAAATGTTCGTCTGGCGGCCATTGAAGAAAAGAAATTTCCCCAAAATTTGTTCCAAATATCTTGTTTTCATAATTACTCACCATGAGCTCGTTTCTGCAAAAAAAATGAAAACTGGTATTTTTGCCCAAATTGTTTTCATGGCGGCCATTTTGAGAATTTTTCTTTTCTAAATATAGTCATCAGTGGTAACATCCTGCCCACGTATGGTAGTGATCCGATAAAGACTCTAGGTGTAGTAGTACTTCAAACATTCATTTGAAATTCACATGCATTTCCTATGCACCTTATTTCATGCATTGGGGTTCAAAGGTCTGGCGGCCATTTTAAGAAAAAACTACTTATCGAAAACAAAGCGCCAGTGGTAACATCCTCACCAAGTATGGAACAAAATCAAAATTCTAGGTGTAGTAACAGTTTAAAGATCACCCCTACCCCACCCCCTACATTTCCTATGCGAATTTTTGCCCACTCAAAGGTGGGTAGCTCGAAAACCTTTGGGTGGATTAACAAATAAAAGTAATAGCAATGCGAGTCCCAATGGGTACTACAAGTTTACCATGTTCGGAGCTGATCCTGTGGAAACTGTAGTAGGAGATAGGTAGCGAAAATCTTGAGAATAATAATAAGAAGAAGAAAGGTCCTGAGTAAAAACAATAATCTGAGATTAATAATAAGAATGGCAATGGTATACAAATTGATGAGATTGGAATGGGTATTTTTGGAATGTAGATAGAGCATAATTAGAGTTACAAATGAGAGTGTGGTATAAAAAGATACTGCAGATTTAGGAGGTTCGATTTTGGATTTAACCCATGCTTGTTCGTACGAAGTTTTCCTTCGTTAACGTGCGTAGTGGGCCAAGGCTACATGATTAAACCATCCCCTGTTAGCTTAACCCTCTAAGGGACAAACCTGCCGTGACGGCCAATGCACTGGTCTTGACATAGATTCATTTTCAGGCCAAGAGATGACCACCCCATATAATCCATCGCCGGAATGACTGGCTCGGTTATGGTTTTGCCAAGCCAGCCATCCCAGTGGCAAATCCTAAATAATAGTCATCTACCGGCCTACAAATGGACACTGACTAAGAATAAAATATTCTGATTTTCTTGACAATCAACCCTTTAGCCGTTAAGTCGCTTAGCCACTAACAACTTTCAGTCAAATTGTTTTAACATGTTCAGCAGGTCCAGCGTTACACCCCGTGGAAAACGTAGTCTCTAGAAATTCAGCAGGCAGGCAGTTAAAATAAAATTCGAGGCAACAGTATAAGCCCACTCATCTTAATAAAGATCTTCATCACAGTTTAACTCTCTAAGTGATTAGACTTTCGAAGCACAGTATAAAGTACCACATGTACGCTATCTAGATATTTATAACCAGTAATGATACCCTTATGTGTGTTCACCGTAGCAGCCCCATGTCTTTTCAGTATGACTGGAAAATGGGTTGAGGGGACCATTGGGCGAGCCAACACTACTAGGTTTCGGATTAAGCTTTGTCAGGCAAGGAATATTGTCTGGCTTGGTGAAAACAAAGTCCAAACCATAAAGCGCATGGGCATGGAACATTTTGAAATCTAGGTACTCTCATGTGCCATCTCCTGTGTTTCCATTGGTATATATTGGCCATCAGTTGACTGTTAAATTCTTTGGCCATTTTGTTTCTTTTTTTATTCCACTCAATTTTTCGAGGCGGTCAAGTCTATTTTGAAATATGTAACTCATCATGTCCAGACAACTATTTTCCTATATAAAACGGGATACTGCTTAGAACCTATTATTCATTTAAACCTTTTTTGGAAGAGATTGGGAGTCTGGTCAAGATCAGGGGCTGATGGCAAATGCTGCAGCTATCTCTATTTTAATCAGCTAATGGCTACATGTACTGATATATGACCCAGACAGAAAGTCACAGTCACCTATCCGGCTTCATCTGTCTCCGCAGTCCACTTTGATGAGTTCTTCTTCCAGCATTAAATTGTATCTTCGCTTCCAGACTCTCTACGTCTCCTGGTCACAACTATTGGACGTGGCAATGTATCTTTCCTATTTATCCTTCCATTATATGACGTCATATGACGTCATAAATAGCTACGTGACGTGTAGGATGACGTCATAATCAATTATAGCATGAATGACTCGACTTAGTCCTCCCAAACGCATAATAGTCTGACACGTTGTACGTTGAATATTTTGAAACTAATTTGACTGGGTGTTGTTGGCTGGCATATTTAACAGCTTACATGTATAGTTTTTTGGAAATTGATAATTAGGGAGTTCAGAGATCGATCGATCCCAGCACGAGCGAGGTGTGGCTGGAGCTTAGCTAGCTCTAGCTGTGTATTGTTGTTCTGTTTGTGATTACCATCAGGATAACCCAGTTCGAAATGATGTCAGTATCGTTGCCAATGGTCAAGGAAGCATATTCGTACAGGTCAGTTTTAACTAATTAACATCTTCTCCTTTGTAGGTTTTAGTCACGAGGCTGGAGTGGAAATGAATCAAGACGTATAGTGGATGGGATCAGATCTGTCGCTCACGTCTTTATCAATTACATCACATGTTGGCTAACGTCACCATCATATTAACATAGAATTCGCCGTTGTGAAGCTAAAAAGTGTACGAATTGTGTGTCTTTGAGGAATATACAACTTACACAGTTTTCTCGAGAATATTTTAAACAGCAACAGCACCCAATGAAATTAGTTTCAAAATATTCAGCAACTTACTTGTAGAATGACCTTAAGATTTAGATTCTGAGAATTCAATGTTTTAAATCGATTCCCACACGAGCAAATAATGGGCGGAACTTAGATAGAAATGGATTCCTCCATTACGCCTTGCGATTGAGGAATCCGATCTGTCACTCAAGTGAGTGCCTCTGTAACATCGGGCAATGCTATTATTATTATTATTATTATTATTATTATTATTATTATTATTATTATTATTATTATTATTACCTCTGTGTTGGTCTAGCCAGCATGTTATCTTTTACTGTACAGTAGAAATAGTATAACACGATATGAATCTATTTTATCTCCGGTCCAACCAAGCTTTTAACATGATTGGAAACTGTTTTAGCAGGAGTCCAAATTGCTTTTTCTGTACACGCGTTTATTTAGCTCGAGTTGGAATTATTTCGATAAATTAATTTCAACTCGCATATAAATTATTTGAACTACAGCAGAAATAATTTCAACTCAATTTAAAACAATTTCAACTCAAGTAAAACTTTTTATCCAGTTACAATTCAACTTTCCAGTGTAGCCATCCATCATTTGACGTCATAATCAAATATGTGACTTGTAGAATGACATCATAATGAATGACGTCATTATGACATCATGAAAGACTTAGATAAGTACCTCACGAACGCGTATTTGAAGACGGACTATGCGTTGTTGTACGAACTGTATGTCTTTACAATTTAATAAATATTATGTTGAATATTTTGAAACTAATTTGACTGGGCACTGTTGCTGCCATAGGCAGCAACACCACCCAGTCAAATAAGTTACAAAATATTCAACAGCTTATCTGTATGGTTTTCAGGAAATTGATAGTTAGGGCATTTGGAGATCGATCGAAAGGTACATTGTTGCAACACGAGTTAAAATAGCTTCAGCTACAGTGATACTATTTTTGCCTCAGGTTGAACTAATTTCAATAGATGTAAAAACAATGTCACCCCTTGTTAACATCTTTTCACATCGTGTTAACATCTTTTCACATCGTGTTAACATCTTTTCACATCGTGTTAACATCTTTTCACATCGTGTTAACATCTTTTCACATCGTGTTAACATCTTTTCACATCGTGTTAATATCGTTTCACATCGTGTTAATATCTTTTCATTTCATGTAACAGAAAATCTCAACATGTGTTCTAATATTTCTGCTGTAGTGAAAAGAGCAGGAATGGCAAAATAAGTACGAAATAAGAACTTGCTATTGACTATTTTGAAACCTATTTGACTTGTTCCAGTCAATTTAGTTTCAAAATATTTATCATCTTGAAACTGAGAGACTTTAATTTCAAGAGTTAACGGATTAGCAAACAGGCGGACCTGGAATGGATAAATCCGGTACGCCACTCATGTATATGACGCCATAATTAATTATGCCACATGGAGGCTGACGTCACAATTATAATTGACAGAGAATACTGCGTCACGAAGCTGGAATAGGCCATCATGTGTACGAATTGTATGTCTTCGATGAGTTTATTATTTACTAAGCCTTCTGTTGTATAATTTGAAAATAATTTTACTGCGCCCTGTTGCTGCCATTGGCAACAGCAATACCCAGTTAAATTACTTTCAAAATATTCAATCAGTTACCTGTATTAGTACCTTGGAATTGAGACTCTGGGAATGCAGCATTCAAAGTATATAATCGATCACAATAGGCGCAAAGTATGGGCGGAGCTTAAATAGAAATGGGCGGGACATAGCTATAAATGAATTCCTCTATTAGGCCATCACACTTACTAAGCATGCTTGCATCATGAAAAGGACACCCACTTTCCAGGTGGGTATCTTGTGCGGAATCGTGCACTTTTGTAGACTTCGCGGTGTGTAATAAATTTACAAACATTTATACTTCTGTTCGTATGAGTTGTCTCTCTTGACATATTTAATTCTCTGCATGTTACAAGCCACAGGCCAATAATTTCAATGAGTTATAACCCTGAACCTCCTGAATATTTTGAAAACAATTTGATGGAAAGATGTTGGTGGCTTAGCGGCTTAGCCACCAGCAACTTTCAGTCAAATTGTTTTCAAAATATTCAGCGTATCAAGAGTTAAACCCCATGGTAAGTGTATCATGCACTATTCAGTCGCAAGAGAGTTAGCAATATAACCAGGATATATTCTATTGCAGAGGACGTGTAGCTTATTGGTACAATCTTTCTGTCAGTATAGTTACTATAAAGATATTTATCATATAAACAAGCCTGTTCCATATTTTTCGATATGAGCACACGTGCTATATTCAACGGAGTATTTTCATTGGCTGTTGGGTGCGCAACCCATTTAAATCGACCAATTAAAACATCGATTGATGTGAGCGTGACGCGTAGGGATTATTACGCGGTACTGTTTTATTACGATTTGATTACTACAATTTGTCATTCAGGAAACGTCATCAATTGTAAATTCCATTGAAACTGTAACATATACTTTTCAATGGCCAATTAAAGTACTATTTAACGGCTGACATAGCCAGATTTTATGATTGGCACTATATTTTGCTGCGCATTCAGTATCTGTTATCAAGTAGTGGTACATCCCAGCGGCGGTATCGATTTCACGAAAATCAACAATGAGAAATCAGTTAAAAGTCACATCAGCAACTACTGGCAAATATTTTAAAATTACAGTTTATATGATAAATAAAATCTCAAACTCGGTCACTTTTCATATCACTATTATGAATCTTGTTGAAAATAATCAATTTTGCACTCGCTAAAGCTCGTGCAAATTGATAATTGTCAACTCAGTCCATAATAGTGACATGAAAATTGACCTCGTTCCAGATTCTCTATTAATGTTCTGCATCCTCAGATCTGCTGGTCATATTACGTCGATGGAACTCTCGACATTATTGACATTGTCTATGATATTGGACCTGTGTTTCCACCCGGTGGTCGGAAGAAACGTACTGCTAACGCTGGAGTGATCAATATGCAACTGTGTTTAAAGTACGTCATTCTCTATGCTCATTTTATGAATAATCTTTAGTTTGTTCATCTCTGAAATTTCAGTAGTGCCTCAATTTGAAAGACCAAAAACTGGTAAGTTGTTGGAAGGAAGGCCAAACTTCCATTTAAAGTATATTTGAAATATCTAACAGCACACTACATCCACCAAAAACGTTGACACGGTTAACCTTTTTTCAAATAAATTAAGATCTATACTTAGAATACAGTTTTCACCTTCTGCCTCAAAGTGGATATATTCAATCTGTCGTTCAACTATATGACATAATAATCGATTACGTCACGGGTGTCACCTGTACGGTGGCGTCACAATCATAATTGTCTTGAAACTGTAATACTTCGTCAAATGTACACATTGTATATCTTTTATGGATTTACTATGTAATAAACATTCTGTTGAAAAGGCAGCAACAGCACCCAGTCAAATTACTTTCAAAATATTCAAACGCTCATTTTGGGATTCCGGGAATTCATGGTTTGGTCGATTACAACATGTGGCAAGGCGTGGGTGGAGCTGAGCTAGAAATGGGCGGGCATTGCTAGAGATGGATCACATTATTGATAAGATCTTGTAGAGCACAACATGAAAGCAAATCCAAGGATCCGACGGGATGACGTGTGAAATTCTGAATAATCACCTTCCCTCAATATCCCAGGCACGAAACCCCTACGACATTCGTCACGCAAACCTATTCACTCCATTTCGTTGCCGCATTGAGCTCTTTCGTGGATCCTTTTTCCAGCAACAGTCCGCACATGGAATACTCTCCCAGCGCATGTCACGTGTTCCGTTACTCTCACGGAATTCAAGAGCAAACTTAAAGCCGTGTCGCCTATATGACCGCCTCCTCCCTGGTATTATGTCGGCCAAAGGTTAGCTAATGTTATCCTATGTAGGCTTCGTAATGGCTGTAGTAATTTAAATCGGCATCTATTTGAAAATTTTCTGTCAGACTCGGCTAGCTGCCCATGTGGATACACTGATGAATCTACAAATCACTATCTACTCCACTGCCCTCGTTTTAACGACCAAAGAGTCTCTCTGCAAAAACGGCTCGTCCTAAAGTATATCTCACTTGCCACACTGACAGCTAATCAACTTCTATAACATTAACAATGTCGACTTGGAAAAGAATATTACAATATGTAACGAAGTATGCCGATATTTAGTCAATACCAACCGCTTTAAGTAACTTCCTATTTGTTAAATTCGCAAATATAAGAGCGAAATGCAAACATCCCAACATATACAACGCAGCATTAAGAGCTCCTCGCCTTACCTTTCTCACTCTTGTCAAATTCTTAGTTTATACCCTGTTTCTCATATTCCCCTCTCCTCTCTTTTTGTCTCTCTTTCCCTAACTCTTCCCCACCCTCACACACATATACACTCTCTATCCCAACCTCTCTCTCACTCTCTCTCTCTCTCTCTCTCTCTCTCTCTCTCTCTCTCTCTCTCTCTCTCTCTCTCTCTATCTTATTCCCTCCCTCCCTCCCGCCCTCCCTATCTCTCTCCCTCGCTCTCTCTCTCTCTCTCTCTCCCCCTCTCTCTCTCTTCCTCTCTCTCTCCCTTTCTCTCCCTCCGTCCCTCTCCCTCTCTCACACTCTCTCTCCCTCTCGCTCTATCTCTATCTATCTATCTATCTCTCTCTCTATCTCTCTCTCTCTCTCTCTCTCTCTGTCTCTCTCTCTCATCATGCACACACGCACGCCAATACGTACGCACATGTTCACGTACACATGCGTGAGCGTGCGAACTACCTAGACAATTGTAATCAGTGGTTGATATAAATTATCAATTAACTAGGTATACATACGTTACTATTTAATTATGTTTTATTATACCCCATCTTGATGTATTTATTAATGTATTGTATTTGTATGTAAGGGAGACACGTGTATAAGACTTATGTCTTACTGTGCTCCCATTGAACAAAATAAATTCTGTTTAAAACAAGGATCCGAATCCGACTCACAAATTTTGCCATATTTTGTAAGATTCCCTTACGGAAATATGTCGCTATACAGGACCGAACATAAGGCAGTGCAAGAACTTCTTTGTGTCTTAATTTTGAGGCCCCTGATTAACTTCAAGTTACACGCGTAGATGTCATAGCTATAGTACAACTCATAAATCAGTGAGGATATTTCCGAAAGAAAAACTATTTTTGAAAACGATATAAACATTTTCTGTTGAATATTTTTAACTTAATTCGATTGGGAAGATATTGCTGCCTTAGGCAGCAATGTCTTCCAGTCCAATTATGTTCAGATTATTCGACAGTATCTTTTTTATTTTGTGTTTGATATATGTCAAATTATTTCTGAGCTATACTATATAAGACTGATTTGTCAAAATTCCACAGCCCTCTGACCTCAGCCACCAAACCACCACCACACCTTATATCCACCCTCTCCCATCGATATTACGATCTAGACTGGACCCTAGCTTTCTAGCGATCCTAACAGCAGTTCCAAGGGTCCCAGGTAAGACTTTCAGAAACTCTGCACATGGTCTGGGTCCCTGGGTCCTACCTTCGGAATTGTCGCTGTATAGCTAAGCAGCGGCTAAGCTGTTTACAAAATGTCTCCGTATTTTCCCGATGACGCTAGGTGAAAAGAAATAGAAAGTGGCAATGCATGGGGTACTAACCAGTCACATGGCCCAGAGGATTACATTTAAATCAACCATGCCCAAGTAACGTAACATTTATTCAAACTGCATTGCACATCACTCATCTAGACTGTAATGCATCTAGAGGGTTCCATTTAGACCTATGCCCCGCCCATTTTTATCTAAGCTCCGCCCACACTATGCCCACGTTTGGATCGACCAAACTCTGAATTCCCAGAATCCGATTATCAATGTAACTATACAGGTAAGCTGTTGGATATTATGAAACTAACTTTGATTGAGCGTTGTTGCTATGGCTGCATATAGCAGCAACCACGCCCAGTCAAATTAGTTTCAAAGTATGAAAATTATTAGTTATTAGATAGTAAAGACATGGAATTCGTGAACTTGGTGGACTATTCAATGTTCCTGACGGAGCTAGATACGCCATTCATTACGCATTATGATTGTAGCATCAGCTTACTTGTGACGTTTTTCGTTATGAAGTCATAAACTTGAGTGACAGATCGGATCTATCCATTATGACATACATTCTCAATGCATCAGATTTATTATTTCTGACAGTTCTGCAACCTATTCGATGAGATTCTCAACTGATAATCAATCAGAATTATATCAGAAGGGCCATTGGCTCTGGGATCAAACTAGCAACCCGTCCCCGAGCCTGGACATCCTTCTTTGACAGTATAAAATGATAAAATGCACATGCATATATTACTTATGGTATATTGTATCATCTGAATGAATAGAATAAGGTGAGGTGAGTTTCCCTTTAATAGTTAAATAAATGTTATTTCAGGGTCATAGACAATGTGCAAGATATGCCAATTTGTGAGATAGACCATCCGTCAGGCTATGTAGCTAGTATGGGAGATACGGACCATTTTGTTGATGCTACTGAAGTAACCACCAAGACAGTCTTTTATTACAAACAGGTACTCTTAATAGACTTTTCTAAGATATACTCTTTATTAGCCACCATAAACTATGTTATAAATGTAGTAAATTAAGGGTTTAGACATAAATTAAGTTTATCAAGTATGATATTTAAGCCATTAGAAAATTAATCTTCACAATAAAATGGACATTTCCAGTTTTACCTATGCCTCGCCCGTCTCTAGCTAAGCTCCACTCATACTTCGATCTTGTTGGGATCGATCTATCCGCGAATGCCCTGACTATTAATTTCTAGAAAACAGAGTGTCCAAATATATCCAGGAAATAAGAACAGGCAGCGAGTATGTGTTATGGATATCTATATCAAAATAGATAACGCTACTAGACAACGAACTAATGGTGGGATGTATCTACATTCCACCCGAATGCTCAAAATACTCGTCCATTGACGCCTTCGATGAAATCCAAGAAGTTATTGTTAAATTCACTAGAAGAACAAACTATATTATGTTAATGGGCGATTTAAACACAAAAACCGCACAACTACCGGATTATGTAACACAAGATGACCAACTTTTACATTTAGTAGATGTCGACCCACATGACACAGCATCAGATGCAAACCCTGTGATACCCAACAGAACATCAAAAGATATGAGCAAGCCAGATATCTACGGACCAAGATTTATAGAATTGTGCAAACATAATAATCGTACTATCCTAAATGTTAGATTGGGGAGGGACGCAGGGATAGGCAACTTAACAAGTCATAATAAAATTGTAATATACTATGCCATGACAACATACCCACTTTTTAAATATGTAACTGACTTTGAAATGCTAGAATTCTCGAACCTGCTGTCCGACATACATTGTGCATTAACCATATCAATAAAATCTCAACACGCAAATAAGGAAACATCCCATGACAAACAAAACAAAGGCAATGATCAAAAGAAACTGGGCAAATGGAAAACAGAAAGGAAAGATGAGTTTGCGAACCAAGTAAAAGAAGACCCGCTACTTACCATACTAAATGAACACATAATAAATAATACTATGGAGGACACACCACTTGAAAATATTACACAGAATGTTGCTAAAATATTTGAAAACGGAGCTACAAACATATTCGGAACCAGAGGTCCTGGATCTAGAGCTCGAAGAAAATCAAAGCAACCATGGTTTAACGAGAAATGCCAAAACGCCAGAAAAACTTACCACAGAGCACAAAAAACATTCCACATACAAAAAACTGCTGCGCATATGGATGATATGATCAACCTGAGTACACACTATACAGATACAGTGAATTGTGCAGCACAAGTATAAATACAGAAAACAAATTAGAGAACTAAGCTCAAATACCTCCAAAGCATACTGGGACACCATTAAGGAAAGAAAAAAGGAAGAAATCTGCCCAGTTGATATAAACACTATGTATGAATTCTTTAAAAACTTGAATTACCCTACAGATGCAGAACCAGATAGTGATGACGACATAGTACCTCAAAATATAACAGAAGAAAACGATGAGCTAAACAAACCAATCACGGCAGCTGAAGTCTCTAAAGCAATACAAATTCTCAAAAATAACAAAATCACCTAGATATGATAGCATTTTAAACGAATACATAAAATCGACAGAAGAAACCATGTTAAACATGTACGTGTATATCTTTAACAGAGCGCTGAACACTGCAGTTATCCCAGAGACATGGACAATAGGCACAATAATACTAATATATAAACTAAAGGGAGACCCTAAGGAACCGAAAAATTACAGACCAATTACTTTACTCAGCTGTTTGGGAAAACACTTTACATCAATAATTTGTAACCGAATAGATAATTCTTTAGATGAAAATGACTTAATGATGGAAAACCAAGCTGGATTTAGGCATGGTTACTCGACCACTGATCACATGTACACATTATTTCAAATAATAGAAATTTTCCAAAAAATTAGGAAAAGATTATACTGCACATTCGTAGATTTTGAAAAGGCATTCGACATGGTTTGGACGAAAGTGCTTTGGGGGAAACTGCTGAACCGCAGAATTAATGGTAAAGTTTTGAAAGTAATACAAAGTATGTACAACAATAGTAAATCTGTAATAAAACTTAACAATAATGTATCCACAAGAATTACATGTAGACTTGGTGTTAGACAAGGAGAAAACCTATACCCTGTACTGTTCTCACTATTCCTGAACGACCATGAACACTTCCTAGAAAACAACGAATGTAAAGCAATAGTGTTGTACATGAGAGAAAATAAAATAGTGACAATCTTCAAACTACTAATACTACTTTATGCGGATGAGACAGTGATCATGGGAGAAACCTCTCCCCATCACCTGCAGAAGTCACTTGACATATTTGATGAGTATGTCGATAAATGGAAACTAAAAACAAACCAGGATAAAACTAAAGTACTCGTATTCCGAAGTACTAAATGGTATTACAGCAAGCTTAAATTTATCATTAAGGGAAACTCAATAGAAATTGTTGATAGCTATAGATACCTAGGCATTAACTTTGTATTCAATGGTCGTCTCATATACGCGCAAAAACATATGGCTGAACAACCTTGTAAAGCTGCTTATGCACTAAATCGCCGTGCGCGGAAATTAGACCTACCAGTTGACTGCCATATACGACTATTCAAAAGACGATCGAACCCATTTTACTATATGGCAGCGAGATTATAGGCATTGAAAACTGCACAACCCTTGAAAAGGTAAAACTTAATTTCTTAAAACAGGTATTGAAAATAAAACGCAGCACACCATCATACATGGTATATGGCGAAATGTGAGAAAAACCATTAAAGCTCTTTATAAAACAATGAATGGTCAATTTCTGGCTTATATTGGTAACTGGGAAGGAAACTAAACTATCAGCTCAAATATATGCATATGCACTAAATGATTACCTCCAAAACAACACACACACCACAGGCGGATACACGCCATAAAGGAGATTTTAGAGGACACTGGATTGGGTTACATTTGGACAGCTCAATCAGTAACCCAGGTAAATGACATAAAACGAATTATCAAACAAAGCCTCGAAGATCAATGTCTACAGAACAGGTTTGGAGAAATAGGAGAATCATGGAAGGGGAAAACATATAAACCATTTAAGGAAACATTCGAAATGGAGCATTGTTTCCGAACATTGACAGACATAAATAGATTTACTTTTACAAAATTTAGAACAAGCAACCACTACTTACCAATCGAAAAGGGCCGATGGGAGGGAGTACGGAGAGATGCACGTACTTGCCACTTGTGTTCACAGAATGACATAGGGGACGAGTACCACTATGTATAATATGTGGCAATAACACTGATAATGACGGTGATAATAAGACTGTTAATACCAAAAATGTTAATAAGCTTAAAATTAAAATAGTAATAATGATGATGATTGTAATGATGATGGAAATGTGTTGATGCCGTTAGTGATAATGATAATAAGCGAGCATGATGCTGGTAATAATAATAATAATAATAATAATAATAATAATAATAATAATAATAATAATAATAATAATAATAATACAATTGTGTATAAATGATTACAGCTGTGTGCGTACACAATAATTGTAATATGACAGATTCCCACACGTCACAATATGGTGACCCGCGTGTAAATAAACTTGAAAACTATATACGTAGAGCTTTTAAATATTTTGAAACTAATTTGACTGGGTGATGTTGCTGTCTATGGCAGCAACAGTGCGCAGTCAAATTAGTTTCAAAATATTCAACAGAATGTTTATTAAATGGTAACGTCATACAATTCATAAAACATATGGAACTATTAAGGTTAAAGATGGATTATATCGAATCACTCATGAAGTCATGATTATGAGGGAATATACATCCAAGTATTATAATTGTATTTCACAATTTTTTGCCATTAAATGGCTACTTGATATAAGTAGCATTCTGAGCGCTGCGATGCGCTATTGACACAAGTGAGGTTAAATATCGAGAGATACTCTTGAAATTTGATTTTAATAACAATGGCTGTATTCTACTGGACGAAAGGTTAGAGTATATTAGCTCCATACAATATATTTCTTATTCGACTGGTATTTCCCGGAAGATAAGAGAGCACGAAACAAGCCGGGCGCCAAAACGCGTGGCATGTTTCGTGAAGTATGTCACGTGATGCAAAATATGAAAATGCGGGACGTAGGAGCTGAATTCTACTATTATTCAGCATTTACTATGTCTGAAAAAAGCGCCGAAAAGTGGATTTTATTTTCAAGATGGTAAAGTTTAGGCGATTTACTTGGTTTCTGTACCTTGCATACTGCCAGGTGTTTTATATTCGACTGGTACGTTTGCGTAGAAAACATGTTGGTAACTGCGCAAGTAAATTTACTCTACGGAAAAGTTTCAGTCGAATACAACCACTATTAGGTGATATACATTCCAAAGTAAGGTATGTTTAGGTAAAGACTTCCAGTCATATGCTAATTAGATCAGGTTGACCTTTGCATGAAGAATGAAAATGCACTGAACTAAAATATGATTGGTTCAAATCGGATAAAGCAATGATAGAGAGAACAATTGTTTTTGTATTTACAGCTTCCTGCCAACTATACTTCCTGTTCTGACTTCCAATTTATCAAAGAGATGCAGATTGACAACCTGAAACCGACCAATTCCAAGTGCTATTTCTACTATCAGAGCGGTGAGTTAAACCTTTGTAGTCCAAGAGAAGATTTTTTTGAAAATTTATCACGTGAGTGACTGGCTATATAACATAGCCAGTCATTTCAGTGATACATTTTCAAAAGGTAGTCTTTTTTGTCCTGCATTTGGACAATCAATAAGAAAATATGTTAATTATTTTGATCAAATCTACCTATTACTGGGTTAAATTAGATTAAAGATAATATGTGGATTACGTGTATAGCCTGCCAGTGTGGTTGACACGACTGGTATAGCTTTGCATAAATCGATCGCACATGTGTCAATATTTCAGAAAATACACACCGATTTTCTTGAAACGTTCTCTGTAAATAACAAAAAACAGCTTTTGTTCATATCTGACCGCCTGCCACCGACACGCTGATCGAATCCCAACCCAAAATGTATCACGGGTATGGGACGTAAATCACGCCAATTTATTTGCTCAGACGGTTCTTATAAGACAATAAGACGTTTATCTCTCTTCCACCGTAGTTTCAAAGAAAATTAGCCATAGGCAGCAACCGCGCCAATCAAATTAGTTTCAAAATACTTAACAGCTTACATGTATAGTTTTCTGGAAATTGACAGTTAGGGAGTGCATGGATCGCTTGATCCCAACACGGGCGAAGCATTGGTGGAACTTAACTAGTGATGGGCCAGGTATAGATAAATCCCTGTGTTGAGAGACATGATAAGAGTGATAGGCAGATTTATCATATAAACAAGCCTTCTAGCCCGTTCCATATTTTTCGATATGAGCACACGTGCCATATTCAATGGAGTATTTTCATTGGCTGTAGGGTGTGCAACCCATTTAAATCGACCAATTAAAACATCGATTGATGCGACATCATTTGACAGTTTATCAGTCGGCAGCGAAGTAATGATTAATGGCATTGGCTCTGCGATAGTCTTAGAATAAAAGTGTAGTTTGCGCATTCAGTATCTGTTATCAAGTAGTGGTGCGTCACAGCGGCGGTATCGATTTCACGAAAATCAACAATGAGAAATCAGATAAAAGTCACATCAGCAACTATTGGCAAATAGTTCAAAATTACAGTTTAAATGAAAAATAAAATCTCAAACTCGGTTACTTTTCATATCACTGTTATGGACCTCGTTGAAAATTATCAATTTTGCACTCGCTAAAGCTCATGCAAATTGATAATTTTCAACTCGGTCCATAATAGTGATATGAAAAGTGACCTCATTCCAGATTCTCTATGTATATACTACCCGGTATCAATTGATTTGTCCCTCGATTATATATTTAGTACATAGACATCGAAACAACACCGAGCCAGTGCTGTGTTGGATCTCAGAAATAAACACTGCGATAAGACATTTTAAAAATGACTGCATGCACACCCGCCATCCACATGCATGGACACACACGCGCGCGTCCATACACGTACATACATGCACAAACACGCACACGACACGCACACAACATACGCATACACAAACCCAAACAGGCGCACACGCACGCACGCGCATAAGCATTCATGCACGCACATTATATAATATTACTGAGAACCATTGTTGCAAGAGCAGCTTTCAGTTATACTACTTCCAAAATAATCAACAATATGAACAGAGTGCGCTCTAGATAATGAATAACCCATCGTATCGACAGAAAATGTGGTGGATAGCGACTTCATATCATCTTTCTTTACAATACTGGGGAATGTAGTGCTAATCTTGCATTCTCAGGAAGTGGATCATGGAGACCTTTCACCATAACTGGTGGTGATCCGGAACCGGTTCCAGTGATGCCAAGCAATGGAACCAGGCCAACTGAACCTTCAACCAGTGTCACCACGATGCCAGCAAGTACAAGCAGTAGCACCAGACCGACACCGAGTCCAACCATCGGCACCAGACAGACACATAGTCCAACCAGAGGAACAAGACCGACACCGAGTTAAACCAGAGGAACCAGACCAACACCGAGTACAAGCAGTGATACCATGACGTCACAAAGTTCACCAGTGGGTCGATGGGCACACGACCTTCTACTGGGTAGGCAAAACGCCTTATAAGAATACCAATCCTTAACCTGCTCCTACCATTTGATGTTGTTGGTTATCTGCTCGGACAGTAGGTATATATGTTGTTCCAAGGCTGCGCTGGGCACACAATTCCCCAATAACTGAAAGTATGCATGCTGTTAACCCCTCTTGTGCCATCTTAACCCTTTAATGGTCAAGTTATTAAAAACCCGACCTCTGCAATGATCTTGAGAAGTGTCCATGTGCAGGTTAAGAGAAGATGTTTGAAGATTTACCACTGGAATGACTGGATCGGTAACCGAGCCAGTCATTCTAGTGTTACATTATCAAAAATACTCTTCTTGGTCTGCAATTGGGCACTGACTAAGCAGAAATTTGAATTGTCTTGACAATTACACTTTTGATGAATGTCCATTTGAAGGATAATAGAAATCTTTTTTTTGTAAAAATTTCATTGAAAATTATTGGCAATTAAATAGTTAATTGAAATAAATAATGTTTTGAGCGCTTTAATGCGCTGTTGACACAACATATATCTAAGCAGCCAATATTTGGTGAATGCTAAATCAGTGATTGAAACTCATTCTTCAAAATATCTTTCAATGAAAAAATCTATAGTTCTGAAAGAAAATAACAATATTTATTAAATCTGTAAGCAAAGGAGCAATGCTTATATATATATACAGTACATGCTAGGTGTTAAAAAAGCAAAACACTGTAAGAATATATACACGCACGCACGCACGCACGCACGCACGCAGACTATACATTTAGATACACGTACGCACACACATTTGCATAGAATATATCTTTACGCGTACACGCGCTCACACACGCACACACATTTGTATAAAATATGTATTTACATATATACACGCACGCATACCACGCACGCACGCACATCTGTGTCCTTTACTGTGTAGTTGTCGTATAGTTATTCATATTTGTCTTTAACCGTGACATCTTTCTGTACGTATATTTTAAATATGGCATGGGCTAGATGCATCGCTTTTAACGGAGGAACTATATACGATATAATTTGATAAATTTACATGTAAATAATGTGCACATCCAGACATATTTCGCTTAAAGCAAGAGACATTGGAAATATCAAATGTTGCTGACTGGTAAATGCATATAATACTAAAGTTGCTACTACAAATAGTGTAATATAAATAATTTTCATATAAACAAGCCTTCTAGCCCGTTTCATATGTTTCGATATGAGCACATGTGCCATATTCAACGGAGTATTTTCATTGGCTGCTGGGTGCGCAATCCATTTAAATCGACCAATTAAAACATCAATTGATGTGAGTGTGACACGTAGGGATTATTACGCGGTACTGTTTTACTACGATTTGTTTACTACGATTTGTCATTCATGAAACGTCATCGCAAACAATTTATCAAGTGTACATTCAGAATCTGACAACTGAACTATACATATTCACGGTCGTTTCCACACGTTATTTGGTGGTCATATTTCTGGTGGTAAAATATAACTGTACGATCTGAAGCATCAGGCGTGAAGCAACGTCGAGCTGTCATTGATCAGACGGCGACTAGATTTGCTGTTCAAAACGCATCACGTGATTAAACTTTGATATGTTGTTATAACGTTGTGTAATTGTTATGAAACTCAAAAATAAGGTTGTAAATTGCATTGAAACAGTAACATATAATTTTCAATACCCAATTAAAATACTATTTAACGGCTGACATCGCCAGATTTTGTGTTTGTCACCATATTTTACTGCGCATTCAGTATCTGTTATCAATGCGTCACAGCGGCGGTATCGATTTCACGAAAATCAACAATGCGAAATCAGATAAAAGTCACATCAGCAACTACTGGCAAATATTTCAAAATTACAGTTTATATGATGAATAAAATCTCAAACTCGGTCACTTTTCATATCACTATTATGCACATCATTGAAAATTGATAATTTTCAACTCGGTCCAAAATAGTGATATGAAAAGTGACCTCGTTCCAGATTCTCTATATACGAATATTTTGATCAAAAGGGTTAGTAACCCTTGTATTGACTATAATGGGCGTTACCAATTTGACTGCGTTGGAACCAGTTAGTGACGTAAGCTAGGCCCAGGCCACGAAAATTAGACGTTCCTGCGGTCCGGGGCAACCACTTTTTACTGCAGGGCAACCAAATTGTACACACTGGTTGCCCTGGGGGACAGCCTAGATAATTTGTTATTTTCAGGGCCTGTATATGGACACATGGTGACTATTTATTTTATTTAGTCTTAACCATTTAACACCCAAAATTGTTCAAGAAAATTTAAATTTTCCCACAGAAAATGTCCATATGCAGATTAAGAGAAGACTATTTTTGAAAATTTACCACTGGAATTACTGGCTCGGTAAACACAAATGCAATTGGACATTTTCTATGAGAAAATTGAAAATTTTCTTGAGCAATTTGAGTGTGAAAGGTTAAGACTAAATAAAATAAATACTCACCATGAGTACATATTCAGGTCCGGAAATTTCTCAAGCCCGCTGCAGAAGCCAGTTTTGGCTGATATGTGGGATAAATGGTTAATATAATGAATTGGTATTTCTAAGGATTCTGTAGTCTGTCTAGCTTACAACAATACATATTTTCCAAAGAATTTACACAAATTGGGCAACCTGGAAGCACAGTCGGGCGACTCTAATCTAAATGGCGTACTTGCCCCTGCGGGCAACACAATATATTTCTAATTTTCTATCACCGATACCGTTTTACTCTTTATATGATGGACTTAGTGAATTTAGACAAATGACCCATTGCCGCACACATTTTAACCATACTAGTAGGGCAGATATGTAACACATTTGAGGTAGATGTTCAATTCTAGCAGAAAGCATGAAATTTGGCATAAAGGTATGCTGAACATAATTAAATGCGGTGCCACGTGATTCTACCAAGGGAACCCATTCAAAATGGCGGATGAAAAGTGGCCGCTTTCCCAGCGGAAAATCTGCTTTACTCAAGTTCTAGATGGAGTAGAGGGTTGGAATTGATGTCAAATTAAGGGGTTCTTGGGTCACTGGTTATGACTTTACCCATTACAATACTCTAAGTAGATAAACATGCTGAAAAATATTTTATTATTATTGTTGTTGTTGTTGTTGTTATTGTTGTTGTTGTTGTTGTGGTCGTCGTCGTCGTCGTCGTCGTTGTTGTTGTTGTAACATTTGTAAATTAGTAGTATTATTGCTAAACGTTCGTACACACATGTTCCGGGCGAAACATTTTCGAAACAAGTTTTCGCTACTCAAAACAATTGGTCTACATGTTTTCTCCAGTAAAATTAATTGTATGCCAGCCCCTCGCTTCGCCAAGCATTATTTCATTGTGGATTTCCATATACTTATTGTAGTTTCATAAACTCACACTGACTATTTAAATATATCTGGAGAATACATAGCTGCATAGCAATCACGCACACGCATATTGTGCTCTGCTTATAGACAGAGACAATAGCCTATTGTATTCTCGCATTCAAGTCAATATGTCAAAGAAAGTGAAATTGACATCTGATCCCACAGTGGATTTAGCACACACGAACTGGTTCCTGTGTGTTTTTTGCCAGCAGTCCACAACGGAGCATCTCATAGATCCATGTAGTAACACAAATCGTGACAATGTGATTACGAGTTATATGTCATTAGCTGATAACCTTGATAGGCTACAGCAACTCCATGCCCTACCACCATACCTGGATCTATGTAGGTTGAATGATGGATCTGGAATTGCGGAGACGCTCATAGAAAACTGTGCTAGGTGGCACAAATCTTGTTGGCATCTCTGTAGCCGGACTCGGGTTAATCGCGCCATGAAAAGAAATGCGAAATTAGAATCCAGCGAGGATCTCAGGTCACCAGTCAAATCTAGATTGAGGTCTAATTTCACTATGCCAAGTATAAATGACCCCACAGCAGCAAAATTTGACCAAAACACACGCAAAATGGTGACAGAACTGGGAGATACTAAACTTCTTGCTAATATGTCATCTGGAGACATGACAGCATTGGATGCTATCTACCACAAGACTTGTTTGACAAAACTATACACACGACATAGATCTTTTTGAAAAGTGATGCTGATATTGCTGACGATATGAAACCTGACTCTGTTGCTCTTGCAGAGCTAATATTATACATGGAAGATCGTCAAGCCTCTGAGCATCCTATTTGCAGCATATTTAAGCTTTCTGATTTAACATGATTGTACACTCGCCATCTTGAACAACTTGGTGGTGCTATGCCAAGTAGGATTAACTCTACCAAGTTGAAGGAAAAGATCTTGTCGAAAATGCCAAATGTGGAGTCAAACAAGAGTAACTATGAAGTGATTCTCCCATTCATCAAAATCGGTATATGACCCAATCCAAAAGAACAATTTGGATTTCTTCAAATTAAAACAGAGGAAGAGTACCAGAACCAACAAGAAGCTTGTTGCAATGACGAGAGATGTACAGGTATTCTCTAGACTGTACATTTCCTGCCAATCCAGAGACGGAGCACGTCTTCCTCCCACACATTGCTAGACAACTACAGACGGTTAAAAGATTGGATGTTGCATGGGACGTGTATAAGGCGGGAAGCTTGAAGACACACGCTAGAGAATTACGGGGACATGGTGAAGCTCTTCGTGTTGCATCGAGTACAAGACTTCCTCAAATTTGGAAAACTTGTCTACGAGTTGATGCAAACAAAACAGGCCTCTTCACCTTTCTCGCACATACATTGGAGTCATTCGAGCGACCAGAAGGAAGGATACTCGTCACAACATGTGAGGAAAACGTGCTGATGAGGCCAGAGCATGACGTCTCACAGCTCACGCCATGCATGCAAGATGAAGCAGATGGTAGAATGTTGCTCCACGCCTTACATGCATATCACCAAGGTTATCGAACAATAATGAGTCATGCTACAGATACAGACGTCGTAGTCCTACCTAGCCATACGGACAGCAAACCTTCTTCATGGGTGTGATCTCTGGGTCGCATTTGGCCATGGGAAGACCTTCCGATATGTATCAGCTCATGGCATTGCAACAGTTTTGGATGTAGAAGCGTCACAAGGACTACTATTTATGCATGCTTTCTCTGGGTGAGACACTGTGTCTGCATTTTGTGGGATTGGCGAGAAGACAGCATGGGAAGTTTGGAGACCTTCAGATCTATTCAAGTCACTATTTAGGAGACTGTCTGATGCCCCAGTGTCTCTGTGTGACAATGACATGGAAACGCTGGAGAGGTTTGTCGTACTACTGTACAAACGCACATCACCATTGTCAAAGGTTAATGAGGCACGAAAACGGCTTTTCGCTTTTGGCAACAGGCAGCTAGAAAACATTCCTCCGACCAGTGCAGCTCTGCTGCAACACACCAAACGTGCTGCGTTCCAGGCAGGTCAACTTTGGGGCCAATCACTCCACGCAAATGCAAAAACTCAATCGCCAGCTGACTGGGGTTGGGTCAGAGATGGAGACACTTGGTCACGCAATGGAGTTTGCTTGCAGACGCATCTAAGGCATGCCGGGCACTCGTGAAATGTGCTTGCAAAAGTAATTGCACTGGCAGATGCAAATGCTATAAATCCAACTTACCTTGTACACAGTTGTGCTCATGCGGTGCACAGTGCGTGTGACTTCTGTGAATCATGATTCAACAATCAACAGCATCATGTATAGCCTTGCATACTCTAATAGGATAATTGACCGTATCTATAACGGACATTATTTGGTTCGATATTAAGATATCAAGTAATTTAAACTATTTCTAGATGCGTTATTACTTTTGTTCTCAAGAGATGGATCTTTTAGATAACACATCTTAAAGAGCCACCGTCTTTTGACATCAAACACCGGTGGTCGCTATGGAAGGATTGATATTTACATATTTAGAGTATTGTAGTGAGTAGAATTATAACGATTGACCCATGAAACCCCTAATTTGTCTAGCGCTTGAGTAATGCAAATTTTCCGCTGGGAGAGCGACCATTATGAATCCGCCATTTTGAATGGGTTCCCTTGGTAGAATCACGTGGCACTACATCTAGTTATGATCAGGACACCTTAAACCACTATATGCCAAATTTGATGCTTTCTGCCAGAATGGAACATCTTTTTCACATATCTGCCCTACTATACTACAAAGAGTAAAAGTTAAATGTATTTTTATTGATTTCATTTATCTCTTTGTTAATATAACATCATTCACTTTCATTCTGTTCAGTATATTTAATTTTATTCTATTATATTGTGGTCTTGCAAAATATCTTTGTAGGTTGAGGGCTAAAATAAATATATAAATATATAAAGAATTATAGAATTTTAACAGCTCTGAATGCAATATATTTTATTCAATTTTAAATATAATCATCAATAAGGCCTATGGTTTTTGGTATTTTTATGCTAAAATAATTTGTATAAATATGTGGTTTGTTCATTTATTTCATCAAATATCTATGATATTCTGTCCATATGTTATGAAACATGAATGTAGTTAAATCTCCAGATGGCTTCTGTGATTTTATATCGTCAATGACGTAGCGTGTGTACCGAGTGGCCCCATGCAAGAGGTATTTTAAGGGTCCCCTCATGAAAGGCAAGCGTGGATACAAACTCGGGTGATCCACTTCCACTCTGTTCCAAGGATCCATACCATAGCAAAATAGTGGGACACTAGCCATATGAATGTGCAGCTAGGATGAATGGAAGAATCCAGTTTTAGCTATGCCCCGCCCATCCCTAGATAACCTCCACCCACGCTTTGCTCTTGTTGAGCTAAATCGATGCCTGGACTATCTAACTATCAATTTACAGAAAGCTATACATGGTGGGAACAGTGCCTAATCAAATTAGTTTCAAAATGTTCAACAACATGTTTATTAAGTTGTGAATACATACAATTAATACAACAACTTAGACCGTCATCAAGTAAGTGTTCGTGACGAACCTATCTACGTCATTCATGACGTAATTAATTTTAACGTTATCAAAAACGTCACGTAGTTGATTATGACGCCATGTGACTGATTGATAAACTTGAAAGATCAATTGTACGAATGTTTAAAAAAAAACACCACTGTATGTAAGCCTTTGAATAACTTAGAACTAACTCGACTGGAAGCTTCCCCAGTGGCAAACTCCTTCGGAAGAGAACACCGTGAATTTTAAGATATTATGTGCGAATGCGTGCCCCGGACCCGCGGACCCGCGTATCGTAAGGAGTAATGCCAGTATTCCTGCCAACCGAAGGGACTGAAGACCAGTAGTATGCACCTCCATACGTACAGCTAACCAGATAAACAATCTAACCCCGTCTAATGAGTGTCTGCGTGCGCTCGTCTCAACACTCATTACCAATCTGTCTGTGACAAAGTAGTGCCGACGACTCGACTACAATATTGCGACGTTTTATCAAAAAGTGTTAGGATACTGAATATGCTGCTCCAGAAGTAAATTACACGTTAATTCACTCGAATGAAAAGTTCAACTTGTTCACACTGAAAGCTACTGTGCCATAGAGAGGGACACGCCCATGTTAAAACGTCTGCGTCCCATGAAATATAGACACTTTTTGCATAAGATATGAGATGCCTGTTGATTTCTATTCACCTTACCCATCATGCAATGTTACCCAACGTGCAATGCTACCCAGCATGCAATGCCTTGACTCCATAATCGGTGTAACTATTGGACGCCATAATTCGTTTAGTCTATTGTCCGCACAAGCCAGAATTTCTTAAACAAAACCAACCCGCTTGCACGTGCAAATGGTCATTCTTTTTGTCGCTCTTTGTAAAGGTCGCCCAGCAAAGAGTGTCCATGTTTGACTATGTGCTAAGGATGACAGAAGACACACCAGCACAGATCCTTGGAATTCGCCCTACCAGGAGCCAGTGGGCAAAAGCGAAGAATGACTGATTACAGCTGTAGGATGTGTGTACCACTACAGCCGCAGAATACAAGAAGCATACATACATACAATTCGTGCAACTGATATGATTATTAAGCATTCATGGCGGACTTAGATGTGTCATTAATGACCTTAGTGTGACGTCAAACAACATGTGACGTGAATCATTATGGCATCATATACTTGACTGTTACAAATTTTCAACAAATTAAAGAGGGATGATATGCCGTTAACTGTTACTCATACGGAAGACTCTTCTAAGCTTTCAATTATCTCGTGTTGTGAGCTATAATATTGTTTCCTGGGTATAAATAAACTAGTCAAGCTCAAATTCTCTTTAACACCCAATTCGGTGAGAAATTGACTACGCCAATGGAGACTACTTACACACCAGATACGAATGTTTCACCAGCTAGATTTCTAATCATATACTACTGGTTTAAAATCTGGTCATGTCATATAATGGGATAGTGAACCTAACAGGTGCATTGCTAGATGTATATCTACGAACAACCCATCAGACAAATACTAACTCACAAACGCAATTTTCAGGTTCAAGTGAAAGTCAACGTTTGTCAAATGGTATGGCGACATCAAAGCGGCAAACCTTAAGTGCAGACTGTGAACACTATAATATCGATAGTGCATGCATTCAAGAGACTAAAATAGCTAAACATTCAGAGCAGCAAGTACAGACAAGCCAAAAGCCAGTGCTCATGAAGCAAAAACAGGCCACATACCGGGGCTTAGACTTCGTAATCGAACCAAGGGTCTTGGATCATGTCATTAGTTTTGGATACGTCAGTGATCGCGTTGCATTCATCTACCTGGCTATACCTACATGAACACACACCACCACTCAGTGTCGAATTGTCAACGCATACGGCCCAACTATCGAAAAAGCCAAGGACAATCCATTAATATTAGATTCCTTCTATGCGGAACTGAGCTCCGCCATTACAATCCCAGCTAGATGGCAACTGTTGGTGTGTGGAGATTTAAACTCCAAGCTGGGTAAACTCGGATTTGCAGACACAAGTTCAGGACTTGGCTTATGGATCCTATGGAGAGGGCACACGTAACAGCAATGTAGATGCACCGGTGGCATTCCGTAGATCCAATGGCCTATTTGTCACAAATATGACTTTCAAACACCCATTCCGTCACCGGACAACATGGACTGGACACATTACTGATCGCAAAGCCCCAAAAGGTTCTAAGGCTACAACAGCTGTCTTCAACCAAATAGACTTCATACTATGCAAGATAGAAGCAAAACCCTTACTCTGGAACACTCGTTCGTATGGAGGCACAGGCCTCAATTCTGGCCAGAAGCTAGTCATTACACGCCTTCAGATGAACGATCGCTACTTAATATATAAACGCCATACCGGGCAAGAGGGTAGAGACACCTCCAACCTAGCCAAGCTCATCAGCGAAACTGACACTCAAATGTCATACAAAAAAGCCCTCGGTGAGCAGATGGCTAACATCGATGTCCGCTCCAATCCAAACGAAGCACTAACCCAAATACTGAAATCTATGTAATCATCCGCTACCAGCACCATAGGTGTTCTTAAAAACAACCAAACTAGGTATACTGACGACCTTCTAGTAGTAAAGCTGTTAGCAGAGCAGAATGCTTTACGACTGCACATCTATCAAAATGGCCAAAGTGAAGACCGCACCAAACTATGCCGGGAGCACAATATTATTCTGCGCCACATTAGCGAACGCTTAAAAGATCTCGCTGTTCAACAGGCAGATTTCCTAGCAGATGAAATCACTGCCACGGATGACTGTCGTAAAATGTTTCGGGCAGCCCGAGCCCTGAAAGTTACTGACTACACACAACCACTCACTGTACAAAACTCCGAATGACACTTTATCGGGACTGACCAGGGAATAGACGAGGCGATCCGAGAATGGTTCTGTAGTTCGGATCGACCGGTCTGGTACTGGCCATAACAGCTAAGCTTGGTATGCGCCGTCCGTCCTGGATTCATTCCCTGAACATGCCCCCCTGGGTAGAGCTATAAGGGTATATGGGCCTATGAGAGAAATCACGTTGTAAAAACGACTGAGTTCGTTAAAGCGCATGGCGCGCATGAGCGCGCTTAATAGTATTTTTGACAGAGCGTGTATTTTACGACCAAGATAGGATGACGCTTTTAGTGTACCAAGAAGGTACAATGTAATCCTTTTTAATTACTTGTTCCCGGCAGATCTAGCATTAATCAAGATCAGAATTCGACGTGCTTCCCAAATCTGTAAACCATTTCAAAATCGGTTAAGAAATGGCTGAGTTATCCAAGGAAACCCCCTTTTGATTATCTTCAAGGTATTGCCGTGACGTCATAACCACGTGTACGCAGAACTTCTAGAATGTTCTAGAACATTCGACTGCGTTATTATTAGCTACACGCTGAGTGGCTGTTGCTCGACCGATGATGGGTTGGAGCCTGCGCCTATGACATCACGAGTAGTATAACAGGAGACGAAATCCAGAACTCGAGAGCATCCTCGGCCAGGGACCATTCACGGTGGATATTCATCTCTCTTACCCCACCATAACGATAGATCAGTTGCCTAAACATGCCTTTGTGAAAAGTAACCAATGTCCTGTGACGTTTTATGCGGTTACGGAGCAAGATGTCCGTATTCTTACCCAGTTCGGAGATCTTGCGAAGTAACATGTATGCACGCTGTCTTCAGTATTGATGTCTTGGGGCATCCGTTCTCAATGACAGCGGTATCTAAAGGCTAGGTAGACGCCAGCCATTTGCGGCCTAAAGTAGTTCTTGTCTCTAAAAACTAAATGTGAGGTTAGGCATAGCAGAAGACTTGCATAAATAAAAGCGGCAACTACTAATTCAGCATATTGAAAACTACATAAGACGGTGACATGGGAATCGTTCAGGAGTCACTCGCCCCGTCTTCACGTAAAACAGCAGGCAACCTTAGCGTCATAATTTCACTAGGTATGTTATTTTCTTTACAGCATTTTGGTTGAATATTAGCGTAAGCTCTTTTCGGCCAATACTCTTCTCCCGCTTTAAGCAATGGCGCCATTTTCATGTGACGGAATGAGGCACCTGATTTTTCGACACTATAAAAGATAATTTTCTTCCCTTTCAGCGTAGAGGTATAAAAGCTTATATTAAGTTAAGTAGTTATCTCGTGTACCTGAGCCTCCCTTACGGGGATACCTCTGTGGACCTACGAGTCTGTGTGGTACCTCCGGGAGCCCCACGTTTAGAAGTTCATCAGACTGTCGCTATGTCTTATATTTTCGTATGCTCATTATATTTATCTAGCATACTTGACGGTCTGTTTAGGTAAAAATATTGTATAGACTTATTTTAATTAGGTCACCAAATCAAATCTTGTAAGTCCATGAACCACAAAATTGCTATGGACAGGCATACTGGTGACACACACTCTTGGGATGAGACTGTAGTGTTTAATGTTCGCGACAATGGTCGCACGGCCCCACCGGAACGATCGAGTTCCACCGGGTTTAGAAGCTGGTCTTTGTTACCCATATGGCAGTATCGTACAGGATCCATCCCCCCGAGACTGGAAGATAACCAGCGTCATCATTCGTCATGCACTTGCGGCGTGGCGAGTCAACACAAGACACCAGAATGGCCCGACACTACCCCAAGAGCTACAGTTCACGGAACAGTTCACTGACAGCGACGATGAGACCTTGCATCCGTTCTCAGGAGACCTAACACCAATTAAACAGCAGAAGTTGAGAAGGCACTTAAAGCCCTGAAAAATGGACGTGCATCTGGACCTGATGGCATGGGCAATGAACTGTTCAAATATGCAAGTGACATTATCTCAAAACCGATCACGCACCTAATCAATTCCGCTTTTATGCACCACCTTCCCATCGACGCTGCATGCCAAGGCACCCTTATCGCACTATCCATGCCCAATAAGCCACCTGGGCCCCAGCCAATCTGCGACCCATTGTACTCCTCAACAGCATACTAAAACTCCTATCCAATGTTACTCCATGCCGCATCCGAGACAAGGTCGATTACTTCACCGGATCATGTCAAAGTGTCTCCAAACGTGGACGCAGAAGCGCAGACATTGTATAGGCTCACTGCATGCTTGTGTCGGTAGTCATGTCCAAACACTGGGACTTCCACAAAATGAGCATTGACATGTCACGAGCCTTCGACACACAATTAGACGCTCAAAGATTCGAGATGTACTACGCCAGACCAGTTGCAATGAAGATGAGCTACGACTAGTGAGACTACTGCTTGCAGACACCAAGCTAAAAGTATACGTCAGGTCAGTGAAGTCTGTAGAGTTTGAGACATCAATCAGCTCCCCATAGGGAGATGGTCTATCTCCGGTGCTTTTCACCTGCTACCGCATTGGAATCCGTGCGGGAAAACTCCACAATACCAATCCCTCCCTCCCCCCCCCCGCCCCCCCCCCCCCGGTGTCACCAGAGACACCAGCACAGAGAGCCTTGGAATTCGCCCTACTCAGAGCCAGCAAATAAAAAGCCGTCGTTGCATAAATCTGCTAAGCACGCTACGAGTTGACCTCAAGAACGCAGGACTCTGTACACCCAAGACAAGAATGGACCTGAGGAAGCTAAAGATTTCGGCTGAGGACAAGACACAGTGGGCAAAACCGAAGAAGGACTGATTGCATCTGTATGATGTTTCTACTACTACAGCCGCAGAACATTTTAATCATAAATATGGCGAAACTAGTGACATATTTCATTATGACGTCATATACCTAAGTCACAGTTCGCATCACTCCATTAAATATATATTCCACACGAATCTCACTCTCACTCATCCTCGATTTCACCTTTCCTCTTCCTCAGTACCATCGGATCATACTCGTCAAATAATTTTTAATATCTTCGTTAAGACGAAAAAGATACAACTAACAAAACAATACACTGTACCACCATGAAGCTCAGAGTACATCTGATCCGTGTCGTGAATCCAACAGTTACCACGTTCTTCGCTAATCAACTGCCAAACATTGCACGTTGAATCGATTATCTTTCCAATCAGTGGTCCAGAGGGCATTGATCCTACAACATCAAGAACACAATACTGTTAGAACGAACTTATTTAACGAATATATACCCAGATTACTATGTCGGAGTCGGGGAAATACAGGACCATATTGCCCCGTTACTGGTCCAGTACCGCCTCGGTAATTTGCGTCATTAGGGTAACGGGGAGTCAACTTCTTTTGCGTCAATAGCGTCACGAAACCCTCAACATGCTGCTTATATATATGAACACTATAATGCTCAAGATATTTTCAAGAAGAAAAAATGATTTTGCAGGCCAGAAGAAGACTATTCTTGGAAATTTGCCACGGAAATTGTTGGCATGCAAATGAGAATTCCTCAAGAATCGGCAAAAGTGTAATGTCAAGAAATTTCAAATTTCCCTTAGGCAGTGTCCATTTGCAGGCCGAGAGAATAGTGTTTTTTGAAACTTTACGGCTGGAATGACTGGCTCGGGTTTTCTTGGTCTGAACATGGACATTCCTCATGCACATTGCAGAGGCCATTTCTGTTCGGCTTGGTCGTTCACAAAACAGTGGTTAACCCATCGTGTGTCAAGGTATCCTTGTAATTGTCAAATTGGCCTATGATGTGTGTTGAGAAACGTCAATTTGTAGGCCACGTGTGTCCTATTTTTGAAAATTTATCACTGGAATGCCTGGCTCGGTTACCGAGCCAGTCATTCCAGTGGTAAATTCTCAAAAATTGGACACTGTTGACCTACATATGGACACTGACTAGGCTGAATTTTCGATTTTCTGGACTATTAATCAACGAATCGTGTGGGCCGCCAAAAATGGCACCGCTAGTGGCCATGAGAAATGTCCGTTTGTAGGATATTTAATTATCATTTTCGTTGAAATGATCTCGACGATTAAATGGTTAATTAATATGAGTGGTATTTTGAGCGCTTTGAGGCGCTAGTGGCACACGAGTGGTTAAACTGGGCCCAATTCTTGTTCTGAGCGGCGTTATCCATAATTAACCCTTAACGCGTATCTCGTACTAACATTAGTAATATGCTTTACCCTTATTACTAGATCATATGCAATGGTGGCGGTGATTTCACGGTAACTAAATGAATGAATGAATGAATGAATGAATGAATGAATGAATGAATTTATTTACACCCATGTAACGTTTTGCATATTTTAAACCTAATTTGACAAGAACCTGTGGCTGTCGCAGGTAGCAACAGGTTCCAGTAAAATTAACTTCAAAATATGCAACAGGATAGTTCTGAAATTGTCCATATTTGACCGTTCAGTCTCAAATAGTTAAACAATATCGAGTATGAGTGAATTATAAAACAGGAATTACCTGTACTCAACAAATTATGGGTATTGATTCGACTAAAACAAAAACTACTACATCTCGTCACCTCGGTAACTCATGGCATAATGGATGAATATACTTTTAGATATGCCACGCCCATCGCTTACTAAGCCCCGATACCGAATAGGCAATTAACAGAATCCTAATTTCATGGTAAATATACAGCTAAAAAGTTGAATAATTCAAAACCAATTAGAGTCGACGCTGTTGCTGACAGAAACAGCACCGAGTGAAATTAGTTTCAAAATATGCAGATGAATGTTTATTAAATAGTAAAGACATACACATCGTGATGGACCGGGTCTCATGATGGAGTATTTCTGTCAGTTATGATTGTGTCGTCAGCCTACATGTCATGTGATTGATTATGACGTCATATACATGACTGACAGATTGGATTCATCCATCGAGTATCATCTCCGTATGCGTGTACACTAACCTGTGCGTGTATGTATGAGGCTTACCTAAGAGCGCAGCCAAAAACATATTTATTCCCAGAGCGAATGCCTTTTCACTGTACCCCACAGATCTGAAAAAGTAATACACGACTGTGTAGTTATTAATTAAATATTGTCTCTAATTGATATGAAAATCGTGTGTCCAAATAGTGCAACAAGCTTTGCTCAACACAAATGAGTAGACAGACTTACTAATCCGAAGTGGTGTGGGTGCAAATGCAATTTTTGTTGTTGAGGGTGTGCGTAAAATTGAGTTGGGAATTGGAGGAGTTGGTGCCTGAAGGGTGCTGGATTTTTGCGGTGGGGGGATGGCGGGACTGGGGGTGGGTTGGGTTGTGTGGGACCTTTTAAGATTGAAATGCGTCTGGGGCAGGCGGGTGGTGGCAGAGAGACTGGTTTGAGTTAACATTTAACATGTTTTTATTGTAATCAGTTTCTAGGAACATTTCTTGATTCACCATTCTTAATTAACCCTGCGTGTGTCAACATGCTACTTAGTCTATTTCATATAACCCTTTAATGGTCATGATTTGTAAAGAATATTATAACTCTTGCAGGCCAAGAAAAGTGTGTAAATTTTCCATAGAGATTTATAAAAATAGCTATTTTTCTCATTCAAACGCGTTCTCAAGATGAAATCTGTGGTTTTCTGCAATTCTTCCACAGGCCCATACAGTTTTTCAAGAAAAGAGGTTGACAAAGGCCAGATCTCTTCGCTTAGCAGCTGATACGTACTGCAACATTGAAGTATGTGCTCTGTGGTCTGTTCTGCTTCTCCACAAGGACAAGCGGGCGATGTCGTAAGGTGGAACCGCCTGTACATGTGTTGGTTTAGTCTGTTGCGTCCAGTTCTGAGACGAAAAATGGTCACTTGCTCTGGCCTCGAGAGATGATGGTAGGCATCTTCTGATTGAGGTGTTCTATAAAGTGACTTGATGATAGTCTTCATCTCTGTATGGGTAACCATGTTTTCTGTCTGATTCTCTTCTGCACCCACCTTTTCCATCTTGTCTGCTTCCTCATTTCCTTGGACTCCACAGTATGAGGGGATCCACTGCAATGCTATCCGAAAGCAGTTGATGGTGTGTAGTGCTTCTTCAAGTTGTGGCAGCTTACCTTTGGTGACAGCCTCAAGGACGGAGCGGGAATCAGATACAAAGACAATCTGTGCAATATGGTCTGCTGTTCTGCTGATGGTATTAGCTGCATGAACCAGTGCTTCGACGTCAGCTCTGTAGTTTGTGCAGTGTTTGCCTGTCGGTATTGCAGCTGACTCATGTTGTCCGTTTGGATACTGTATTCCTCTATATTACTTGATATTCGCAAAGAAAATCTAAAATATATTGTATGCTAATTTATTTTTCATACGGTAAACATCAATGTAACATAGTTGACCATTTGTATCATAGATAAGTAATCGATTTCTTAACAGTTAGCAGGTTGTATTTGTCTGTCATATGCTCGAATTTATTCGTTCCATATTTCGGGGGGGGGGGATTAAAGTTCTTCCTGCAAGCATCTGGAAGGAATGAATAGCTCATTCTCAGAATCACAATATGATCATATATTACTTGCCCGCTTCACTGTAGCACCAATACTTGCAGATATTAGAGATGGGTGTACTTCATCTGAAGCATGTAGCCCTGTGGATATGTTTATGATCTGTAACTCTGGCTGTTGTTCAACATTAAAAGTGTTCGTCATGTCGTTCTGTTAATGCGCTGAATCACATACCTTCTCGTCGCTACATGGCTGTTGTCTTTAAATCTGCATGTTCTATGTTCTCCTGAATAGTTAAGCCACCGTATTTCTTCACGAATGTCGCACACTCCACCAGGTGGTGTCTTGTAAGGGATCGTCGTACTATCCCAGCTTCTTGACTCACAAACCCCTTGATGCCACTCTCCCTCTTGGAATCCTTTATGATGGTTTTCCCCACAGTCAGGATAGTCCAGATGTCATTGAATGCATTATTCATCTATTGAATGGCGAAATCACATGCCTCAAACAGTACTTTTTTCTGGCAACTCCAACATATGCAGTAGATAGCGTGGTGTCCACCTAGTATAGATCTGCTTCCTTGTAGCATAGATATATCAAGCATTGTGTAGGTACCTGTGCTTGCCATGATCCAGGTCGCAATGCACATATATATTCTAAAGCACTGTCAAGGCATTTTTAAAGTATAACCATGGTATAAACATTACACGTACAGTTACTGGATAAAATCATGATTGGCACCATGCCTCCAATATGTGCTGCAGCGTAGTGACTGTGGCGACCTTTGTGATAAAACTATTTCCATATATTTTTCTCATTACGTTAAATAACTTTCCAAACATGCTTTTGTCAGGCATTTGGTTGCTCTGTTAAAGTCTTTGCTAACCCACATTCGATCTGTTGCCCCATCAGTACAAACATCAGATTCAACCAGCAAATCTCACAATTCAACTGAGCTCCATATCTTTCTTATGGAAGCAATGAAGCAACAAAGCATGTGGACCTCATCAATGCACAATACGTGGCCATCAACCTCTTCCTTCCTTGCCATCTTTATAACATCAGCCGTAAGGTAGAGTTGCAAGTCCAATGTCCGCACTGTATGCGTCTGTTTTAGTGCCAGATGTGTCACCTGTGCGTTGTTCTTGGTTGTATGTTCTATGTTTGGTTTAATTATACCACCATTCAGCACATGCTTATATCCTATAACAGTATTTGTCTTTGTTTCAGCTGACAGCATCCTGTAATACCCATTTCAGAATGCTATATTCTCTCCACTTGTCATTCTGTCAACTGGTAACATACTTCGACATGGCATTCTCAACCATACCAAAGTGTCAACTTTAGTGGATTTTCCAATGTTAGCTAGAGGTGCTAGTAAATCGAGAGTATTCATCCTCCTTAGTGGCGCTGGCCGTTCTATTTGTCTTCTGTATGATATAATTTGTGACAATCTCTAGCATAATTTTTTCGAAATACCCAACGATTTTTCTTTGCAGGTTGTGTACTGATTACTGGAGTTTCATAGATGGCACGTGCCATTTCGTGCAAGGTGTTTTCCCATCAACTTTCCTGATATGTATATCTACGTTTTAGTAAACTTCCCGCCACGTACCGCCTAGGATACTCATATATTGTTGCATGTAAACGCCATTGATGATTCTGGACACTGTATCAAAAGCAACAAATGTGCTAACACCTCGATATTTAGCGTATGAAAGACATAACCCATGTGCATTTAGAGTCTCTAGTTTTAGTGTGATATTTTAAGTGTGATTGAATATAATGCACTCGACAATAGCCACACATCTTCCCCGCATCTCATCGATAGGTACATGACCTATCCCATCATATGCTGGGTTTGTTTCATTGAGCTATAGCATTGTTTGAAGGAACAAATTCGGCAGAGGCCATGGGACCAACCTCTCGACTACTAGGATGGCATTAGAATAAAAGACTTTGGAATTTCTCTCATCTCATTACGGTTTATTACAACAGCTATATGGCTAATGCTGATATCTATATCCTGTTGTCGCTCGTGCACCTCTCCTTGTACGTGCCGAGGTATACCTTAATCTCAGTGGCAGCTTTAAGGGCGTGCCCCAAAGATATATCTTGACTGATAACAAAAATACTCTGAGCCTGCTCACCCCCCCCATCTGTGGAGTAATGTGTATAGCATCGCAATAGTAGCTTAACAATTTATGTTTTAACTTTATCCTAGAAGTGTTACGGTACCTGGTGTCCGTTTGGCGACATTTATTTACACAGTGTGATCAGGTCAGATAGAAATAGCGCCATTTTCTGAACAAATATATCATCATGTATCTCGGTGATAAGTTTATTGAATGCTTATTTATCTTCATCTGCTTGTAAGGGTGCTTGATTATTTTTTCCACACATCTCTGACAGACTGGTCTTGATAGTTTCTTTTGTGTATTGCCAAGTTACATGATACGTAGAACCGCGCTTCGCAACAAACAAGGTCTGGTACAGTAACTGTTCCTAAGCGGCGAGGCATATCAGCAGCATCTAGGAAGTTATAGCATTTTAGTTTTAAATTCTTATGTATCTACCATATGTAGCTTAAACTCGTCGTTTCTTCTTCTGCATACAAATGAAACAAATCCGTTTCCAGTCCACGATGGCCAGCGATGCAGATCTTGTAGCCGCAAGCGGTATGAGGATATCTTCCGCATAGCCAATAATACATAAGTGCCCTTTGTCATCTGTTTGCAAAATTCGTTACAATTGCCAGAGTGGCATACCCGTTTCTATGATGCTTAATCTTTCCAGCTACTATATAGCTTGAAGTGTCACAGATCCTCGCCCATACAGTAGCCCTACGTTTTTCACACACACACTGGAGCTTCTCTATACCGATATATGTTGCTGTAGTGAGAATTCCGTAACTCCATTCAGTGCTACTTCATCTAGACCCAGAAATAACGTTTTGTAATGCATGTGTTGCCTTTTCAGATGGATGGGAACTCTCACAAGATGGCAGCTAAGAACAAGTCAACGTTCATGTTTGTCATCAATAAAATTAAACAAAAATGTATTTCTTTGCACTTATAGATTGTAATCAATCGGAAATTAGTACACGGACCTATGGTAATCATTATTTGGATGTTGCTTAATTCTCACAACATCCAACCATAATGGATGAGTCCACCTTTTAGCTATGCCCTGCCCATCTCAAGCTAAGCTACACTCATACGGTGAGCGTGCTGAGATCAATTTATATACTTTAAACTCTGACGTCCCATAATCTCATTTTCAAGGTAACTATACAGGTGATCTGTTGAATATTTTGAAACTATTTAACCTGGGTGGATTTGCTTCCATATAAGTCCATCACGAAATCAAAGAAAAATCAGTCAGGATGTCGACGAGTTGGTATATCTCGAATCCAAGTCTTTGATGAATCTATAGACACATATACGAGATTAATTTCAAAATAGTCAACGGTTTACCTTGAATTTGGGATTCTGGGAATGGACCTTACCAGAGTAATGACGTCATATGCCGTCATAATATGTTAAGCGGCGTGTAGGATGACGTCATATAATTACGTGATAAATGATTCTATATAGACCGTCTTTAACTCTTAATAGTCCGACACGTTGTACGAATTGTATGTCTCCACCATTTAATAAACACGCTGTTGAATATTTTGAAACTAATTTGAATGGGCGCTGTTGGTGAGGTGAGGTTGGAGCTTAGCTAGAGATGGGCGGGGCAAAGCCAAAGCTGGAAAAGTCCATTCAGGATTCAAGGTATAGAAATCGATTCCAACAAGTGTAAAAGTAGGCGGGAAATAGCTAGCTAAGATTAGCGGAGCTTAGTTAAAATAGACGGGCACAGCTAGCTAAGATTAGCGGAGCTTAGTTAAAATAGGCGGGCATAGCTAGCTAAGATTAGCGGAGCTTAGTTAAAATAGGCGGGGCATAGCTAGCTAAGATGAGCGGAGCTTAGTTAAAATAGGCGGTGCATAGCTAGCTAAGATTAGCCGAGCTTAGTTAAAATAGGCGGGGCATAGCTAGCTAAGATTAGCGGAGCTTAGTTAAAATAGCCAGGGCACAGCTAGCTAAGATTAGTAGAGCTTAGATAAAATATGCAGGGCATAGTTAATTAAGAGTAACAGAGCTTAGCTAAAATAGGAGGGGCATAGTTAGCTAAGATGAGCGGAGCTTAGTTAAAATAGGCGGGGCATAGCTAGCTAAGATTAGCCGAGCTTAGTTAAATTAGGCGGGGTATAACTAGCTAAGATGAGCGGAGCTTAGTTAAAATAGCCAGGGCATAGTTAGCCAAGATTAGCATAACTTAGCTAAAATAGGCAGGGCATAGTTAGCTAAGATTAGCGGAGCTTAGACAAAATAGGGAGGGCATAGTTAGCTAAGATTAGCGGAGCTTAGCGGAAATAGGCAGGGCATAGTTAGCTAAGCTTTAATACCTTGAATCATGAATTCCCAGAATCCAAGTTTCATGCTAAAATACAGCTAACCTGATGAATACTTTGAAACTAATTTGGCAGGAGGCTATTGCTGCCCAAGGCAGCAACAGCGCCTAGTCAAATTAGTTTCAAAATGTTGAACAAAATGTTAATTAAATTGTAATGGCATACAATGCGTGCACTTGACGGATTATTAAGCGTTCATAACAGACCTAGATAAATCATTCGTCACGTATTTTGACGCCAACCTACATGTGACGTAAGAGATTATGACGTCATACACTTGAGTGACAGATTGGATTCATCCATTAATACAGATTGGTCTTTGTGAAAAATAGAACGATTTGCTGCTAAAGCTAAGAACGTACTCAATACCTTATAAGCATGAGCGTTGTAGCACTCCCGGTCAATGCCCAAGTCAAACTAGACCATAGCAAATTCTGGATGAACGACATACTCCATCCTAACCAACATGGATTCCGATCCAAAATATAATGTGAGGCTCAGCTTATCATCATAACGGATGACCTCACCAAATGCCTAGACCAATGGAAACAAGTTGATGTAGCAGTGCTGGACTTCGCCAAAGCGTTTGATAAGGTGCCACACAAGCGGCTACTCTCAAAACTCCACCACTATGGCATACAAGGAGACGTCCTTCGCTGGGTCGAGGACTTCCTCACCGACAGGCGCCAAAGAGTAATCCTTGATGGAGAATCATCCAATCCAATAGAGGTACTGTCTTGTCTTCCACAAGGCTCAGTATTAGGACCGATTCTCTTCTTAGACTTCATCAATGATATTGCCGACGACATAAGCTCAACAATCAGACCCTTCGCAGGCGATTGTCTTCTCTACTGCACCATCGAATCCAGTGAAGACCAACAGATTATGCAAAAGGACCTGGACGCACTTATGCCATGGACTGACCGTGACAAATGGAGTTCAACGTAGCAAAGTGCAACATCCTGAATGTCACCCAACGTAGATCCAGCTACAGTACTTACTACACAATGCAAGATCAGATACTAAAAGAGACCATATCAAACCCATACCTCGGGGTGGAGTTGGCCAGTAACCTAAAATGGAACAAGCATATCTCCAACTTCACAAGCTCAGCTCACAGAGTTCTTGGATTCCTCAACAGAAGCCTTCGTGGACACCCTCAATCAGTAAAGGAGCGGGTTTAGCAGACACTAGTCAGGCCAAAACTGGAATAGAGCTCTATAGTTTGGAACCCACCAACAAAATATGTAAGCCAATCAATCGAGGCTGTCCAGAGGAAATCAGCTAGATTTGTGCTAGCTCGACCTGTCTACAAATATCCAAGACAGAGTGTTACCGGCATGCTAACAAGCTTAGGATGGGAGTCACTCGCACAGAGAAGAAAAACAAATGTGACATTTATGTACAAAATTCTAAATGGTCATGTAGCAATACCACCAGAATACCATCCTCAGAAAGCGGCGATATCGGCCACCAGGGGCAGTTACTCACAAAAGCTACAGACAATCCAGACTAGCATCGAACAATACCGGAGTTCTTTTATTCCAGGAACTGTGCCGATCTGGAATGGCCTGGCTGACAGCAGCATCTCAGCACCGGATGTAGACACGTTCAAGAGCTACATGTACATCCTGGAGGTGACCCTGTAAATATGTATATACACTGCTTTAAATTTATTCCTGAGACTGAACGGCCATCTTTATCCAGACGTGCACCTGTGCGTGATGTTCAGTATGAATTTTGCCCAGTATTAGTACAAATACAGATCATTTTGAGTTTTATTTCTGTTTTGACAATTTCCAGTACATTTTTCATAAAATAAGATTTTTCATCAAAAAATAAACCAACCAAAATTCTGAATATAATTTCTAGAACCTACCTTCCGTCCAGCCAATGAGGCTTGAAATCCGCTGAGTGGTACATGAGTAGTGTGTTGAGAATTTTCGGTACATTTCACAAAATACCAAAAAATTTGATCAATCAAAATTCTGTATACAAGTTGTTAAGCCTACACCCCTAGCATCATTGCAGACAAATTAGGTTGAAATTTGTTTTCAATAAGCTAGCCAGCCCAGGCCTGGAAATAATTTTCTCAACAGTGTCCAACACGTTGTCAGGCACCAGCTACATAGTACCGGACATCCAGAATTTGCTGCCTGTCAACACTGTTCTACTTCAGTGTTCTTTACTTGACCGTATTAGAAACATGTCAAAAAGCAACAAATCATGTGTCATAATGATCCGTGATACACCTTTGGGTAGATGAATATTTTATGGCCTTGTCAACACTTGTATGCAGACTCTTTTGTTGCACATTGCAACTACTGGGACTGTTCAAATCTGTACCTGACACAATGTCAGGAACCGGCAAGACTGTGCCTGACATTTGATAGTTTGGTGCCTGACATTGTCCTTGACAGGCACCTTATTTCCAGGCTTGCAGCCATTCCAGTGGCAAATTTTCAAAAATACATCTTGGCCTGCAAATTGTCATTAAATAGGCAAATTATTTGATATTTTGACCTAATTTAACCATTAAAGGGTTAATTTGCTTAAATCCTTGAAATCATAACTTAAATCTAACACAAAGCGCTAAAACTGAAAAATAATCAACTATCATGACTATATATACTTAGTTTATTGCTTTCATTTAACACAATTCTCATTTACAGTAGCATTTATGTTTAAAACACATAGAATGCAGTACAAACAGGTATTGATCATCTGTGTTGAATAAAAATTGATTAGGCTGTCATGGCTGTGTCATTGGTGTGATCTGATAAAGTGTTTTGTGCATTATCATCCATATCAATATGTATGTGGCCCTATCTGTCTACACATAGAGTATCTATCTGTTCAGTTTGTCATATGATTTCCTCAGAACACACACTAATTTAGCATAGTCTGCAGATTTCTACATTGAGAATGCTTCTTGGAAAGTTGGTAATCTGAGAAGGCACACGTATTTATTTTAATCGACACAGTCTTTTAAAAGTGCTGATCTTTCTAAATCATGAACAATTGTTCAGTCCATCTTGCATCTCATCAGACTCATTGTAACACTGACTCTGCTTCAGTAGGCTTTGCTTACAATGGCACCTGCAAAATAAATTACAGTTGTGTTGAATGGTCAAATCAATCAGAAACTGCCTTAGTAGTGGTCCTGAGAAATGCCTATGCATGTCGAGAGGATACTTTAGAAAATTTACCACTGGAATAACAGAGCCAGTCAGTCCAGTGGAAAATGTTCTAAAATACTATTCTCTTTAAAATACCCTTTACCACTCTGATGGCAATATTCTATCATTTGCCATGTCACTAGCAAAGAAACTGCTGAAGGCTACATTTTTCAACCACAGCAACATATTCCATCACATTTGTTGAAAAATTAACAACCATTTTTAGCTCACCAGACCTGAACGATCAAGTGAGCATATGCGTGGCGACCATCCATCCGTCCGTCGTCCGGCAATTTTTGTTTTTAAACGCTACTCCTCCTTAACCAATAGCCGAATCTCAACTAAATTTTGGTCAAAGAATGCTATTGTGCTCGGATCCGGAACTTCCATTTGGAATTTTGATTCATACATTTTTTGGGTCAAAATCTTAGATTCCATTACAAATTTACTGGAAGTTGTTAAATTGCTCCTTCTCCCTACACTTTTGACCGATTTCAATCAATTGTGGCTGAAAGGATCCTATTGTCATAGGTTATAGAACATCCATTCAGAATTTTGATTTGTAAATATTTTGGGTGAAAAACTTATATTTTATTAAAGATTTACCGGAAATTGTCAAATTGCTTCTCCTTAGAATTTTGACCGATTTCAACCCAATTGGGCTGAAAGAATCCTATGGTCATAGGCTCTAGAACTTCCATTCAGAATTTTGTTGCGTAACTATTTTGAGTGAAAATCTTAGATTTTATGAAAAATCTACCGGAAATGGTCAAAATGCTACACGATCCTCCTTAGCTGCTTGACATATTTCAACCAAATTTGGCTAGATGCATTCTATGGTGGTAGGCTCTAGAACTTCTTTTCAGAATTTTGATTGATCAATTTTTTGGGTGAAAATATGAGATTTTATGAAAAATCTACCGGAAATGCTCAAAGTGCTACTCCTCCTTAGCTGCTTGACATATTTCAACCAGATTTGACTGGATGCAGTCTATTGTGGTAGGCTCTAGAAAATGTATTGAGAATTTTGATTGGTCAATTTTTTTGGGTGAAAATCTGAGATTTTATTAAATTTACCAGAAATGGTCAAAATACTACTACTCCATAGCTACTTGGCATATTTCAAACAAATTTCACTAGATGGATTCTATGGTGGTAGGTTCTAGAAATTATATTCAGAATTTTGATTGAGAAATCTTTTGGGTGAAAAGCTTAGATTTTATGAAAATTTACCAGAAACTGTCAATTCGTTGCTTCTCCTTAGTCGCTTGATATATTTCAAACAAATTTGGCTAGAATGACCCTATCATGGTAGACTCTAGAAAATCTATTCAGAATTTTAATTGGTAATTTTTTTGGGTGGCCATCTTGGATTTTCCTGAAATGATCCATCATATATATTTAAATACAAATGGTTGAAATGCTAATGGTCCAGGTGAGCGCCACAGGCCCTTGTGTCTCTTGTTTAATTTAATTTGAAAACTTTAAATTTTGACATCTGAGGTGTAAAGCTTAATCTTGGTCTGCAATGTGCAAATTGGCATTCAATATGCAAACTTTGATTTTCTAAACCATTCTTGACCAGTAATGATTAACACTAAGACTTGAATTTCTTCAAGATAATAAAAGAAATTCAAGAAAATTTAAATTTTCTCAAAGAAAATGTCAATTTGGAGACCAAGAGAAGTATATTGTTAAAGATTTACCACTGGAATGACTGGCACAGTTATTGAACCAGTCATTTCACTTTTGAAATTGCCTTCTCTTGGTCTGCAAATGGGCATTTCTCAAGACCACTGTAAACACCATTTTGGGCTGATATGTGTGTTAGAGAGTTAAGGTGTTGAATAATTTAATTCAGCTGGAAAGCTGAGTGGTATAATTTGTCTCAAAAATTATTAATAAAAGATTATTGTGAATATTTTGAGGCTAAATGTACCAGGAAACTGTTGCTTTCTAACATGTCCAAGAAAAGTTTCCTATGTGACCAAAAGCTCCCAGCCAATTGGCTTCAGAACATTCAACAATGTACCTACAAATTACTTTAAAATTGAGAAACAGTGATAAGGCAAAGGCAAATTTAGACAGATAATACCAGTCATGTCAGTAAGGATAAGCATTCCATATAAAATCATGCATTTATATGGATCTTATGTTTTTCAGCTGTCATTAATTCATCATAAATCTGAAACAATATTAGAAATTAGAAAACTGTTTAACATGCCTTTATTGTTGAAAGATTGAAGCAACAAATTGCAAATTATCAACACCTAAATAAAAGATATTCCACAGGATACACAGGATGGTCAAGAGCGTCTAATTATGAATTCAACTGAATTCATTCCAAGTAGGAATTGTGCTAGGGACTGAATTAGAACTGTTGTGGAACAAATGTGTATGCCTACATCATATATTTGATCCTGCTACATCTAAATCTTACTAGAAGTAAGACAGCCTGTTTGGGAAAATCACTGTTAATTAAAATGTCTCATAAGCCATTTGCTAAGGTATTAAATTATTAACCATTTAATACCCAATATGCTATCTACTATCTTCAGTGGTCTTGTGAAATATCCATATGCAGAGCAAGGAAAAACTACTTTTGAATACTTGCCACTGGAGTGACTGGCTCAATAACCGAGCCAGTTCTTCTTCTTCTTCTTTTCGATCGCTGGTATCACACTTGGAGAGCCGTTCTTAAGATGAAATCTGTGGTTTTCTGCAATTCTTCCACAGGCCCATACAGCTTTTCAAGAAAAGAGGTTGACAAAGGACAGATCTCTTCTCTCAGCAGCTGATACGTACTGCAACATTGAAGTGTGTGCTCTGTGGTCTGTTCTGCTTCTCCACAAGGACAATCGGGCTATGTCGTAAGGTGGAACCGCCTGTACATGTGTTGGTTTAGTCTGTTGCGTCCTGTTCTGAGACGAAAAATGGTCACTTGCTCTGGCCTCGAGAGATGATGGTAGGCATCTTCTGATTGAGGTGTTCTATAGAGTGACTTGATGATAGTCTTCATCTCTGTATGGGTAACCATGTTTTCTGTCTGATTCTTTTCTGCACCCACCTTTGCCATCTTGTCTGCGTCCTCATTTCCTTGAACTCCACAATGTGAGGGGATCCACTGCAGTGCTATCCGAAAGCATTTGATGGTGTGCAGTGCTCCTCAAGTTGTGGCAGCTTACCTTTGGTGATAGCCTCAAGGACGGAGCGGGTATCAGATAAAAAGACAAGCTGTGCAATAGGGTCTGCTGTTCTGCTCGTGGTATTAGCTGCATGAACCAGTGCTTCGACTTCAGCTCTGTAGTGTGTGCAGTGTTTGCCTTTCGGTTTTGCAGCTGACTCATATTGTCCGTTTGGATACTGTATGTGCAGTCTGGCACCTCCGCTCCGCACCGAGCCAGTCATTCCAGTGGTAAATTTTCAAAAAGTAATCTCATCTGCAAACAGACATTTTCTTTTCATAAAAATGAAATTTTCTTGAAATAATTTAAGCATTAAAGGGTTATGCATAGGCTTATAATGTCTAATTGACATAACCAGGACGTATGCATATATTATGCTTAAATTATAGGTCATGGAAAGAAATGTAAAAGTCATGGAATTTCACAGAGTGACCTAGACGGTTTCTGTAAACTAGAAACCTTTGAAATCTAGATGCGCACAAATAGCATCTCATGCATTTTATCTTTGTCATGGAAAATAAATTGTTACAGCATAATTTTTCACAGTAATGTTTTTGTGATTTTCATGACTTTTCCATGACCTAGAATAAGGGTGGTGATGTGGGAGTGGGTCATGGAGAATATCCCACCCAGGTTTTGCCTCTCCCATAGTGTATCGCCATAGCGCCCACCTATGTTTTTCACCCCACCCATATTTCAGCACACGCATCTGGGTTCAAGTACCTTCCTAATTTCCTAAAAGATTCCGTTGCGGGATAGAGCACATGTAACCTAGCAACGAAAAGTTAATTCAAGTAGCTAAAGCTAATGCATCCTCTAAAATTATAAGAACTAATTTGTCGAAAAAATTTGGAAATCAGTAATATTATAATTATATGTTGTTAGATTAGGCCAAGGTATCGTTTTTTTAATCTAGTCGCCAGTATCCGCCATTTTGTATCTACATCTCTCGCCTCCGTACATAAATACTTTGTAATGGTCTCAATGGAAAGCTAGATATCAAATGGTAAAAATCTGTTGTCGCTTTTGAAAGAAATTTGATAGAAATATCGCAATATCACCAATAAAAATGCAATAAAATAACGCAATGATACCGCGTGCAGGGAAATGGTCCACACGATATTCTACCCGCATTCCGCATACCCGCTTTCCGTTCCACGTTCCGCATTCCACACCAGGCGTGCCAGGTAAACGCAGCTAGCAGAAAACAAAGAAAGATTTTGCTATTTAAAAAATTTAAATTTTGAATTTTTAATGCCCTATGAATGAGGTCATAATTACGTGACATTCGTCGCCGGCATAAAGATTTGTACAACTTGCAGATTCAAACAGAAAATCCTAAGGATTCAGAAAATATATACATACATCCAGGTGCACCGGTGTAGGATAAACCATTATTTTGAGCAAATAGCTCAAAGTGGCGCCACGGTTATAAACATTGTCGAGTCTGACGCTACTGATTCGCGGTCTTTTAATAGTGTTTTGGGCAGTGTTGACACAATATGTGCCTGTTATCTTCATCAGCGGAGTTTCAGTTTTACCGACATACAGATTCAATTCAATTTATTTACTCCCAGAGTATGCGGGTGAACATATATACATACATTTTACAGTGCGCGTGGTCAGTGTCATACAGTCATCGTTATTCAAATTATTATCATTATTATCATTATTGTAGTAGTAGTAGTAGTAGTAGTAGTAGTAGTAGTAGTAGTAGTAGTAGTAGTAGTAGTAGTAGTAGTAGTAGTAGTAGTAGTAGAATTAGTAGTAGTAGTAGTAGTAGTAGTAGTAGTAGTAGAATTAGTAGGAGTAGTAGTAGTAGTAGTAGTAGTAGTAGTAGTAGTAGTAGCAGTAGCAGTAGCAGTAGCAGTAGTAGTAGTAGTAGTAGTAGTAGTAGTAGTAGTAGTAGTAGTAGTAGTAGTAGTAGTCAATATTGTCAACGTACTGGCTCAGAATCTTCAATAATTGAAAAAATTCAAAAGATATTTTGGTTTATCTTACTGCCTGAGATTTGTCATTTTGTTTGAGGAAAGCCATATGGCATTAATGTTAACCCTTTACTGGTTCAATTTTTTCAGTAGAATCCAAATATTCGCTTATTTATTTAATGTACATGTGCAGGCACAGACAAGGTCATTCCCGAGAATATGCCACTGGAACGACTGTCTCGGTTCCCGAGCCACTCATTACAGCGGTAAATATTCAAAAATACTCCAATCCCCGCCGGCAAATGGACATTGCCCAAGATCACTAAATTGACCGTTTTTGGCTGACCATCATGCAAGGGTTAATGTTGAATGATTGAGATGGATATTCTGGATAGCTATTTGAGTTTTGCTTTAACCAAGATGTCACGTAGATTCGGATTTTTCTTAAACGCAATTACTGGACGCTTGTTAAAGGGTTGTTTCAGTATCTCCTGTAGGTTTTGATACTCATCTTTCAAGATTTTGGAAATTTCAACGTTTTTCCGATTATAGGTCAGAATGAATGGAATTTTGTCACGTTGATCAGATAAGCCTGGGTCCGAGTTTATTCCCCTTGGCCACTGTGTTTCGAGTTCTTTAATCCAAAACGATTCTCGAAGTTTTCTTTGTTTATCAGCTTCTTCTGCCGTATCTGAAAGGGGTGGCTGTTCAATTGGCATAATTTCAAAGTCACGAAGGACTAAATGGTGAGGAAGATTAACATGTTCGGAAACATGTGTGTCTTCCTCTAGCCTAATATCTGAGAGGTGTCGAGTTGCCCGCCATCTTAATGGACATTTGGTTTCGCCGACATACTGTTTTTGGCACAATTTGCATGAAATTAGATAAATAACTTTTTCAGAGTCACAATCTAGATTAGACTGAAGTTGGAACTTGCTTTTGTTCTGAGAGCTCGTGAAAGTATTCTGGTTTGGGAGAAATTCATCTAACTTGCACCTTTTCTTTCCGCATTTGCGAGATTCGCCTACACCTATAATCGGACGATTGTGAGAAATTTTTGTAGGCCGACGATATGAGGCATTATCTGGAATGGTTTCCAAGCCGTCCAATGTTTCAGATTTGATTTTGCGCAAGAATCGTGAGGAGTAACCTCGTGGTTTGAGGGCTTTGAATAGGGTAGCGCACGCTTCTTCAAAGTTTTTCCTATCACTCGAATTCCTGTGAAAACGGATTATTTGTGATTTTACTATTCCTTTAAAAGTATGCGGTGGATGGAAAGATTTTTTGTGCAATAGCTGATGCGAATCGGTAGGTTTGAAATACACTTTGTAGTCTAAGTAGCCAGTTGTTTCATACTTTAGACATTTATATACAGTTACATCCAGGAAATCTACAGACATCTCGTCAATGGTTGCTTTTAATTTGATATTCGGATCGTGATTGTTCAGAATTTCGAAAAATCCATCAAACTCTGCCTTTGTGTGTTGCCAAATCATGAAAATGTCATCAAGGTACCTGCGATAAATGAGGGTCTGTTTTGGACACTTTTCTAACGCTTCCTCCTCCCACTCTGCTACGTAAATATTGGCAAAACATGGGCTAAAGCGCTTGCCCATCGCGCAGCCGCAAATTTGTTGGTAAATTTCGCCATCGAATTCAAAATCATTGCCTTTCAGACTCAGCTCTAATAGAGCTATTACTTCTCTGTCTGGCCTGTTGGTGTCTGGGTAGTTCACGAATGCTTTACGGATAGAATTTATACCCTTCTCGATGTCAATGTTTGTATACATAGCATCGATGTCAAGCGTGACCAAGAATGAATTTGGAGTTATCCAGGTCTCAGAGACCTGTGATAAGAAGTCTTCTGTGTTTTTCAAGAAGCTGGGGTGTCTATTTGCTATTGGCTGTAGATGGTAATCGATGTATTCGCTGATTCTGTAGGATTCTGAGCCACAATCAGAGATTATAGGTCGCCCGGGCGGTGACATTGGGTCCAACCACGAATCTATGGGTTTATGAATTTTTGGCAAAGGATAGAAAGTCCGTGGTTTTGACTCAAGTTTAGCAACGAGATACTTATGTTGCTTTTCGGTGATCTTCTTGCTATCGAGCAATTTTTGAAGGATCTCATTAAATTTGCTGCAATTATTTTGCCAAAGTGGTTTGCTTAGTTTCTGGTAATGCTTTGGGTTACTAAGTTGTCGTTGTGCCTCACGTTTATAGTTATCTTTAAGCATTATTACAGTCGCAGACCCTTTATCTGGAGGTTTGATGACAATTTCGCTGCTTTTAGACAATTCAATTAAGGCCTGGCGTTCCTCATAGGGTAAATTTGGTTGATCATTAGGGAATGCAGAATTTTTAACATGCTCTGAAAAGAGTTCTATGCTTTCACCAATCGCTGGGTCCAGGAGTTGTATACTTGGTGCCCAGCCAGTTTTTTCAATGAATGGTAGAATGTTACTATTAGAGTTACAAAAGAAGTCTGCTAACTTAATACGGTGACTAAATTCAGATGTTTCCATACAGCCATTATCTAAAAGAGCATCCAAACCTGTTTTAGGTTTTGGTGTTGGGACAAATGTAAGACCAAAATTGAGCAGTGACGAACGAATGCATGCACGATTGCACGTATGGACGACCGTGCAAACGAAATATCAGCTACCAGCAGACCAATTCCGACAGTGTATTTGTACATATAAACAGTTTAAAATTGTTTGATTTGGGACAAATATGGAGGCCTGGTACAAGCAAGTCCGTCTTTACATTGAAAAAAACGCATTGGCACAGGAATTTAATTAAAAATTTCTTTGCCTAAATTTGTCCTATCGAGACCAAGTTTAGATTTACTTAGAGTGGTCCCCCCTTGAGATTAGTTGGGGTAAAGTGAATTAATCAGTAGGTCGCTTTAACAGGTAAAGGCTGGGATTGATCCCACATTATAGAGAAATCACACACACGAATGCACACACATACAGATACACACGTACATACGCACTCACGCACGCACGCACGCACGCACGCACGCACGCACACATCTGAACGAATGCACGAATGAATGCAATAATACATGCACACAGTAATACATGCACGAATGCACGCAAAAATGCATGCATGAACGCATGCACGAACGGACGCACGAATGCATGCACGCACACACCAAGGCACTAATGTACTCACGAATTAATGCACCCACAGCCACATACACACGCACACATACACCCACGCAAGTATAGATGCACACACGTACGGATGTACGAGCACACACCGACACACATACACACATATGAACAAACGCCCGGACGCACGAACAAACGAACGCATGCACGAACGAACGAACGAACGAACGAACGAACGAACGAACGAACGAACGAACGAACGAACGAACGAACGAACGAACGAACGAACGAACGAACGAACACACGCACGCATACACACACACTTTTGCAGACATAAAATTAAAAGATGTCCTACGGATATGATTTCATGTTGCCCCACCATTGATTTTGGTTGGGATTAGATTTATTTAAGAATAGGTAGGGAGGGATGAAACCTTGTCATTGTTATCAGGAACTATAAGGTCTAACTTTGATCTTACTAGCAAATCTTTCAGGTTTGGATTTCTATTGTAAGCTATTACTGGTCGTGCTTTGATCGGTTCCTTTAATTTAGATTGCAACTGTGAATATTGGTCTTTCATGGTTTTCGCTAATTCAACATTACGTCTATTGTATATGAGTTGAAATGGGATAATTTTGTTCTTTTGTGATATTCCCGAATCTACATTTATTCCAAATGGTGCTTTTGTTTGGAGTGTTCTAATCCAATGGCCCTCTCGGATTTTGCGAAACGAACTCGTTTCTTCCTCACTATCGAAGGTCGGAATCTGTTCTATTGGCATGATTTCAAAATGATGTTCAACTGAATGATCAGGAAGTTGGAAATGTTGAGCAATTGGCGTATCTGCTGAGGTGTTAATATCAGAAACGTGGCGTCTAGCACGCACACTAAATGCATTTTTTGTTTCACCAACATACTGTTTCTGGCAAAGGGCACAATTGATCAAATAGACTACATTCTCAGAATCACAATGCATATTAGTTCGGATATGATATTCATTTTTAGTTTGAAAGCTCAGGAATGTTTGTTGGTTTACAATATAGTTGTTTACTTTGCATCTATTTTTGTCGCATTTAGAAACTGATCCATCGCACATGATTGGTTTATTGTGTTTAATTTGGTCAGGTTCAAACTCGGGTCCGCTATGAGGTTTTAGATTTTCAAGCTCATTGATGGTGTCTGCTTTAATTTTTCGAAGAAAACGGGCTGAATAGCCTCGTGCTTTCAAAGCATCAAACAGAGTAGAGCATGCACTATTCAGATTTTGCCTGTTGCTAGAGTTTCGAAAAAATCTTACGATTTGCGATTTGATCAAACCTTTAAATGTGTGTGGAGGATGAAATGATTTTTTGTGAAGCAGCTGATGTGAGTCTGTTGGCTTAAAGAATACTTTATATTCTAATTTTCCAGAGGAATCAACTTGAGGACCCTTATAGATCGTGACATCTAAAAAGTCAACCGATGTTCCACTAATAGTAGCTTTTAGCTTGATGTTTGAATCTTGGTTATTTAAAATGCGAAAAAATTCCCAAAAGTCTTCTTCTGAATGTTGCCAAACTATGAAGATGTCATCTAGATATCTGAGGTAAAGAAGAGGCTGTTTGGTTGATTTGTTCAGTGCCTCCTCTTCCCACTCCGCAACATAAATCGTGGCAAAATTTGGGCTGAATCGTTTACCCATTGCGCATCCACAGATTTGAAGGTAATTTTCTCCATTAAATTGGAAATCGTTTCCTTTAAGACTTAGCTCTAATAATTTTAGAATTTCCGTGTCTGGTCGAGCTGGATCAGGAAATTTGACAAAAGAATTCTTAATAGCATTGACTCCAGCATCAATATCTATATTGGTATACATAGCATCTATGTCTAATGTGACTAAATATGCATCTTTCGGAACCGACAATTTGCATAACTTTGAAAGAAAGTGTTCTGTGTTCTTCAGAAAGCTCTTGTGTCTATTAGCAATGGGCTTTAAATAGTAATCAATATATTCTGAAATGCCATAAGACTCACTGCCACAGTCTGAAATGATGGGTCGTCCAGGTGGTGTCAATGGATCTAACCAGGTGCTGATAGGTTTATGGATTTTAGGCAAGATATAAAATGTCCGATTTTGTGGATTATTCTCACCTAGCAGATACTTTAGCTGTTTCTTATCGATGTACTTATCTGTATGCAATGAATTAAGTATTCCAATGAAATTTTGTCGGTTTTGAGGCCAAATTAAATTATCAAGTTTTCTGTAATGCCTGGTGTTAGTTAACTGCCTTTCGGCCTCGCGGATGTAGTTTTCTCTAGACATAATCACAGTTGCTGAACCTTTAACGGCTGGTTTTATAATAATATTTTGATTTCTACGTAATTTGTTGATAGCCTGTCGTTCGAGAAATGAAAGGTTTTGCTTATTGTTTGTAACTGGCAATGATCTGGCTATACCAGCAACCGTTTTTATGGTTGCTTTAATATTGTCATCAACTAGCCTATCTGGAGGGTCCCAACCGGATTTTCCAGTGAATGGTTTTGACTCTCCATTTACATTTCGAAAATGATGGGCTATTTTTACTGAATGACCAAAATTAGCTACTTCAAAAAGACCTGTGTCTAAAAGCAAATCTAATCCTGTTTTTGGTTTTGGAGTTGGTACAAAAGTAAGACCACGGTCGAGAATTGATTTTTCAGATGGTGAGAGATCATAGTCAACTGCTAAATTGACAAGGTTTGTTCCTAATCCTATGTTAGGGGAGCTATTGCCTTGACCCACATTTAGTTTAAACTAAGTACCGTCAACCAATGGTTATAAATACAATTAGCTGTTTCTTTCGTCCAATGGATTCTATCCTTCTCAACATGAAAATTGGCATCAGAAATTTTGGGGATGACCTTATCAACGTGGCAGTTGGACCTTGCTGATTCGTTGATATGCTTGAGACAGAACCTTTGCCTGTCTGACAAGCTATCAGAGAAGTTAATCTCAGCAAAGTGCAACTCTGCATTAGGGAAGGTGTTTTTAAATTCACGAGCCATGAACCGTAAATGGCTTGAGGCTTTGGTTGGATGCTCATTTTTGGAGTTGATGCCAATATTCAGGATGATCTTCTCCGGGCTAGGGCCATCCTGGTGTCGCATAGCCATTGTTCTGAAATGTGATAATGTGGCACCAGGATAGCACTCAACCTGGATGTCAGGATGGACGTCTAAATCAATTCGGGCTAGATTAGAGGACCCTATCATCAGAATCTTTTTGGTGATTCTGGGGATCCTCCACAGGCCCTTGCTATGCGATTGATGACGGTACTTAGCAAACTTCCTGTCAGACAGGTTACTATTATTCTCCATAGGAGGGAGAGGAGGCGGAGACAGGGGAAGACGAGCAGAAGAAGGTGCGTGAGGAGAAGAGAGATGAAGCGTAGGAGGAAGAGGAGGAGGGATGGAGAGAGGAGATGCAAGAGGAGAAGATTGAGTATGAGGAGCAAGAGGCGGGATTGAGAGAGGAGATGCATAAAGAGAAGAGGTTTGAGGAGGAAGAGGAGGAGGCGGGATTGAGAGAGGAGAAGGAGGAAGAGGAGAAGATAGAGTCAGAAGGTGGCGAGGAGAAGATAGTGGAAGAGATGAGGAAGTGTTGCTAGGTGGTAGATTGGGGGAACAATGAGTAATATCCCGACAACGGCGCACAGGAGGAGAATTTGTCTTTGGGAGAGCCGGCCATGACTCTGTTACATCATCAACACCATGTGCTGGTGTTGGTGATGTATACAGATTCGTCCGCTTGGAAGTGGTAGGCGAGGGTGTGAAGGTGGTTGGTGACCGTTGTCGTTTGTTAGTCATTGTTGAATGTGAAACTGAACTCGGTGTGGCCGCCGGTGTTGTTACAGACATCACTCTATTTTGCTCATCACTAGCTATTTCTGCCAAAGATTTCCAAAAATTTGTGATTGTGGTTGTGGCCAATTTATTTCCAAAATTTTACCTACCCCATTTCAATGCTATGCCTTTGGCTCTGTGTAGATCAAGAATTACATTAGATTCGGCCACTTTTACCTCTACCTTTAATTTGTCCAATTTGCTTCGATAATGTTTGATTAAATTTTCTAAGCAGCTATGAGCCCAAATTTGGTTTATCATGCTGGTCGATTTCAGAAATTCGTCATCTCGTAAGGCAGGGCAGAAAAACGAGTTCATCTCCTCCATTTTCATGCTGAGAGATTTCGGGAGAGAGTCTGATGCCAAATGCTCTCGTAAAAGGCCATAGTTTTGCAAGCATTGCAACACATGGAAGTACATCTTAACCAGTCTCTGAAAGGCCTGAACAGACTGGTTAGGAGCACTTTTGGTTGAAGAAAAGTTGGACGCTGGGTTGCCAGATTTACGTCCTTTACCCACTGGGCCATTGAAATTCTTGGCCATTTCAGAACGTAATCAAATTTCTACAGATTTATGTCAAATTTAGTCAGAAAAGTTCAAAAAAGTTAAATACCAAATATTAACTAGAGCGATATGTGTTGAAACAATTTAGAGACTGAAAAATAAGAACAATTAATACAAGATATTATATATATATAAAATTAAAGCTTACACTGTCAGTTGCTGGAGCGCTTTCGACGTAATGGTCTTCGTCATGCAGCGAAAAAACTGGTCTAATGGCAACTGATAATTCTTACATATTTATAGGAGAATTACTGCAATGGTGACTACTGATTAACTATTAATTCAGTCTCTCCACAAAAGATCAAACCAAACCCGAAGACCTGCTTTAGATCAATGTGCGCCTTTGGCGCTACTGAAGTCAAACAGCTAATACAAAAGGCGTGATTGCTTAATTATATCGAGCTTATCTAACTGTAGCATGGGTTAGTACGCCGGTTCGTTTCAGGCGATTAAGGTGTGAGAATAACAATGAGGGCTATTTGGTCAGTCATTAGATCAAATGCTGCCGAGATATGTTTAATCATGCCGGCGGAGAGTAATTTACTTGTTGTTTGAGTACTGCAAGGGACAGGTTTCCAGAATAAAGATTATTAAAACAAATTCTGACAAGTTATACAGTTATTTGATATTGGCGAATCGGTTCACTCAGTCATTACAAAGCGTTGATTACTTCTTTGTAATAAGTTGGCATTGCCATGTGTTCGAAAATAGGAACAAATTTTGACAGTTAGGAGTTATACATTTTTTTGATCTGGGCAAATCGGTTCACTCAGTCATTACAAAGCATTGATTACTTCTTTGTAATAAGTTGGCGTTGCCATGTGTTCGAAAATAGGAATAAACAAATAGTTTTGAGCAGGTCTTTCTGACATAGGATGATCCATTGCGGATTGACTGAATGTTGTAGGTCTAGTGAGATTCCTTCTAAAGAGAGGTGGTTGTAAGTCACAGGTTGTTTGAGCTTTGTAAGCTTATATGTCCAACAACCCATGCACTCATTCACCCGCCCAGACACCAGCATATTAATCCATCCATCAGTCCATCCTGCCATCCACCTAAACAAATACTTGATTAAGGGGCGAACAGATTTGTAAACCGATAGACAGACACCCGGTGGGTGACTAGACGACTGAACAAATGAATAGGCAAATGAAAAACGAAATATCAGCTACCAGCAGACCAATTCCGACAGTGTATTTGTACATATAAACAGTTTAAAATTGTTTAATTTGGGACAAATATGGAGGCCTGGCACAAGCAAGTCCGTCTTTACATTGAAAAAAACGCATTGGCCCAGGAATTTAATTAAAAATTTCTTTGCCTAAATTTGTCCTATCGAGACCAAGTTTAGATTTACTTAGAGTGGTCCCCCCTTGAGATTAGTTGGGGTAAAGTGAATTAATCAGTAGGTCGCTTTAACAGGTAAAGGCTGGGATTGATCCTACATTATAGAGAAATCACACACACGAATGCACACACATACACATACGCACGTACATACGCACGTACGCAAGCACGCACGCACGCACGCACACGTCTGAACGAATGCACGAATGCATGCAATAATACATGCACACAGTAATACATGCACGAATGCACGCAAAATGCATGCATGAACGCATGCACGAACGGACGCACGAATGCATGCACGCACACACCAAGGCACTAATGTACTCACGAATTAATGCACCCACAGCCACATACACACGCACACATACACCCACGCAAGTATAGATGCACACACGTACGGATGTACGAGCACACACCCACACACATACACACATACGAACAAACGCCCGGACGCACGAACAAACGAACGCATGCACGAACGAACGAACGAACGAACGAAAGAACACACGCACGCACACATACACACACGCACGCACGCACACACACTTTTGCAGACACAAAATTAAAAGATGTCCTACGGATATGATTTCATGTTGCCCCACCATTGATTTTGGTTGGGATTAGATTTATTTAAGAATAGGTAGGGAGGGATGAAACCTTGTCATTGTTATCAGGAACTATAAGGTTTAACTTTGATCTTACTAGCAAATCTTTCAGGTTTGGATTTCTATTGTAAGCTATTACTGGTCGTGCTTTGATCGGTTCCTTTAATTTAGATTGCAACTGTGAATATTGGTCTTTCATGGTTTTCGCGAATTCAACATTACGTCTATTGTATATGAGTTGAAATGGGATAATTTTGTTCTTTTGTGATATTCTCGAATCTACATTTGTTCCAAATGGTGCTTTTGTTTGGAGTGTTCTAATCCAATGGCCCTCTCGGATTTTGCGAAACGAACTCGTTTCTTCCTCACTATCGAAGGTCGGAATCTGTTCTATTGGCATGATTTCAAAATGATGTTCAACTGAATGATCAGGAAGTTGGAAATGTTGAGCAATTGGCGTATCTGCTGAGGTGTTAATATCAGAAACGTTTCGTCTAGCACGCACTCTAAATGCATTTTTTGTTTCACCAACATACTGTTTCTGGCAAAGGGCACAATTGATCAAATAGACTACATTCTCAGAATCACAATGCATATTAGTTCGGATATGATAGTTTGAAAGCTCAGGAATGTTTGTTGGTTTACAATATAGTTGTTTACTTTGCATCTGTTTTTGTCGCATTTAGAAACTGATCCATCGCACATGATTAGTTTATTGTGTTTAATTTGGACAGGTTCAAACTCGGGTCCGCTATGAGGTTTTAGATTTTCAAGCTCATTGATGGTGTCTGCTTTAATTTTTTGATAGCGTCGTGCTTTCAAAGCATCAAACAGAGTAGAGCATGCACCTTTCAGGTTTTGCCTGTTGCTAGAGTTTCGAAAGAATCTTATGATTTGCGATTTGATAAGACCTTTACATGTGTGTGGAGGATGAAATGATTTTTTTGTGAAGCAGCTGATGTGAGTCTGTTGGCTTAAAGAATACCTTATATTCTAATTTTCCAGAGGAGTCAAATTGAGGACACTTATAGATCGTGACATCTAAAAAGTCAACTGATGTTCCACTAATAGTAGCTTTTAGCTTGATGTTTGAATCTTGGTTATTTAAAATGCGAAAAAATTCCCAAAAGACTTCTTCTGAATGTTGCCAAATTATGAAGATGTCATCTAGATATCTGAGGTAAAGAAGAGGCTTTTTGGTTGATTTGTTCAGTGCCTCCTCCTCCCACTCCGCAACATAAATCGTGGCAAAATTTGGGCTGAATCGTTTACCCATTGCGCATCCACAGATTTGAAGGTAATTTTCACCATTAAATTGGAAATCGTTTCCTTTAAGACTTAGCTCTAATAATTTTAGAATTTCCGTGTCTGGTCGATCTGGATCAGGAAATTTGACAAAGGAATTCTTAATAGCATTGACTCCAGCATCAACATCTATATTGGTATACATAGCATCTATGTCTAATGTGACTAAATATGCATCTTTCGGAACCGACAATTTGGATAATTTTGAAAGAAAGTGTTCTGTGTTCTTGAGAAAGCTCTTGTGCCTATTAGCAATGGGCTTTAACTAGTAATCAATATATTCTGAAATGCCATAAGACTCACTGCCACAGTCTGAAATGATGGGTCGTCCAGGTGGTGTCAATGGATCTAACCCGGTGCTAATAGGTTTATGGATGTTAGGCAAGATATAAAATGTCCGATTTTGTGGATTATTCTTGCCTAGCAGATATTTTAGCTGTTTCTTTTCGATGTACTTATCTGTATGCAATGAATTAAGTATTCCAATGAAATTGTGTCGGTTTTGAGGCCAAATTAAATTATCAAGTTTTCTGTAATGCCTGGTGTTAGTTAACTGCCTTTCGGCCTCGCGGATGTAGTTTTCTCTAGACATAATCACAGTTGCTGAACCTTTATCAGCTGGTTTTATAATAATATTCTGATTTCTACGTAATTTGTTGATAGCCTGTCTCTCGAAAAATGAAAGGTTTTGCTTATTGTGGGTAACTGGCAATGATCTGGCTATACCAGCAACCGTTTTTATGGTTGCCTTAATATTGGCTTCAACTAGCCTACCAGGAGGGTCCCAACCGGATTTTCCAGTGGATGGTTTTGACTCTCCATTTAAATTTAGAAAATGATGGGCTATTTTTACTGAATGGTGATATTCCTGAATCTACATTTATTCCAAATCGAAGGTCGGAATCTGTTATTGGCATGATTTCAAAATGATGCTCAACTGAATGATCAGGAAGTTGGAAATGCTGAGCAATTTGTGTATCTGCTGAGGTGTTAATATCAGAAACGTGGCTTATGATCATGTCGATAGTCACTTACAGGACTGGCGGCATGATCAGCGAACGAAAAGAAGAAGAAGAAACGTGGCGTCTAGCACGCACTCTAAATGCATTTTTTGTTTCAACAACATACTGTTTCCGGCAAAGGGCACAATTGATCAAATAGACTACATTCTCAGAATCACAATGCATATCTGTCTGTCTGTCTGTCTGTCTGTCTGTCTGTCTGTCTGTCTGCCTGCCTGCCTGCCTGCCTGCCTGCCTGCCTGCCTGCATGCATGCTTTCCTGGCTGCCTGCCTGCCTGCCTGCATGCCTGCCTGCCTGCCTGCCTGCCTGTCTGCCTGTCTGCCTGTCTGCCTGTCTGTCTGTCTGTCTGTCTGTCTGTCTGTTTGTTTGTTTGTCTGTCTGTCTGTCTGTCTGTCTGTATGTCTGTCTGTCTGCCTGCCTGCCTGTCTGTCTGTCTGTCTGTCTGTCTGTCTGTCTGTCTGTCTGTCTGTCTGTCTGTCTGTCTGTCTGTCTGTCTGTCTGTCTGTCTGTCTGTCTGTCTGTCTGTCTGTCTGTCTGTCTGTCTGTCTGTCTGTTGTTCTGTCTGTCTGTCTGTCTGTCTGTCTGTCTGTATGCCTGCCAGCCTGCAGATCCGGATTGGATCAAAATCTTTATATCATGGAGAGAGAGAGAGAGAGAGAGAGAGAGAGAGAGAGAGAGAGAGAGAGCGAGAGGCTTGGAAATCGTACTACTCGGAGCCAACAATTATAAAGACAAGACAAGACGACATCGCATAAATATTTTAAGCGTGCTTCGAGGTGCCCTCAAGAAAGCAGGACGCGGTACACTCAGATAAAGAATGGTGCAGAAGAACCTAAAGCTTTTGACTGAGAACAAGCCACAGTGGTCAACATTGAAGAAGGACTGATTGCAGCTGTAGAATACAGTAAGCATACATATACTGGTACACTGTTAGCGACATACCCTCATACACTGTAGGCTGAGTTGATTTTATTGGCCGATTACAACGAGGTTTTTTTTTAGCCACGGCTCTATCTTGCCGGCCTTGCGATGTATGTGAATGCCCGTGAACTTACCCGACAAATCCACGTACATGGTACTGACCCCGGTGGCGAGCAACCCGTCAAAGAAGTAACTAATTGACGAAACAGCGCCCACAATACCTGTAAAGAAATGAACACAGACGGCTCGTGTTATATGAATAGTCCATCGACATAGGTAAAATAAGTAAGTACACTCAACTTATCATTTAGTGAACGATAACCTTTTAATGCATTTTACTTGTAAGTGCTGGGTGAGATCCGACATATGTTTTTTTACCTATCAGCAAGGCATCTTACTCTTGTCAAAATTATTATCCAAATACACCATGCCCAATATTCTGGGTGCTGCGAAAACGATGCTAAACAGCACATATGATGCGATGAACATTCCATACGCTATCTCACTTTAGCCATGAGTTCTTTTGGGATGGATTCTCTGTCAAATGTCGCAATGTGAAGTGGAGGGTGGCTTACCGTTGTTTGGTATGTGTAGTTACCGTCTGTCAGGCCTTGTTCAGCAGCTGTCATGGCACTTTCTTCAGCTGCCGCCTGTAATTGGACAAAATTGCAATGTGTCACGTATCTCAATGGAGGCGTCCGATCTGTAACTCAAGTAGATGAGCTCATAACCAATTATAGCCACATGTCGGCCGACAACAACAACAACAACAACAAAAAACAACAACAACAACAACAATTATGACAATGATTATGCCGCCGCCGCTACCATCGCCGCCGCTGTCGTCGTTGTCGCCGTCATTCTAGTCATCATCGTTGTTCTCAGCGGCAACGATGACGACAGTGGTGGAGGTGGCGGAAATACCAACGTGGCCGTATTGTGGCTGCAACAGTTGCCAATGGCGACGGCGACTATGACGACGATGACGATGATGACAGCAGCAACGATGACAACGACGATGACAATGATGATGCTGACGACAACGACGTTAACTATAATCATAATGACGATGACAGTGACAACCGTAGCGGCAACAGCAGCTGCAACAACAACAACAACAGCAACAACAACAACAACAAAACGACGACGACGACGATGACGACATTAACTGCGATGATAATGACGATGACGATGGGGACGACGATAAACGTGGCAAAAGCAACAACAACAACAACAACAACAACAACAACAACAACAACAACAACAATTTAATAATAACAAAAATAATAATAATAATAATAATAATAATAATAATAATAATAATAATAATAATAATAATAATAATAATAATAATAGAAAATGTGGTAATATTAACAGGGTGATAGCCGTTGCACGAAGAATCTGCATAAATCCAAGAATGCGAGGAATGTGGCCACGACCTCCGAAAAATGTCAAGAATGGCAGGACAGGGCGTCTGCCTATGTGCCATGCATTCATCATGAATGCCCACCAATAGCTACCTGCTATATCCCTGAAGAAGTTAGTGGTAATATCCAGCGCTATATATACACCCATATCATTGAAGAACCATACGATACAGCACCACATCCCATTGAGCCGCCCACGTTTGACTAGCTTTGGCCTTTTGTGGCCTATACAGCTCGTGTTTTAGTCTAAGTCGACCCTGTTTTGTCGGCGTCTGACCTTTCTTGGTCTGTGCCCGGCCTTTCTTCGCCCGTGTCGCTGTGATGGCCATCCCTGAGAAGATAACCAAATACACATATGTATAGTTCCATTTAATCGAGACATATTCAATAATTCTCATTTGATCCGATTTGATCAATCGCTGGTGACAGATATGCCCTCCCAACAGTCTGGTCTTAATTTTGGTATTGCTATTTCTAATCATGATAACCCCCATGGCATTAGTTATTCCGTACAAAGAAGACTACTTACCTATGGACACCCGAGATCGATCATCCAGCTTTTATGATAAACAGCGTATTGCTTCAATACTGATTGAACTTACGCCTATATTATAAGCGATTATAATCCTAACATATGTTCATAATTGATGAATTCCCGGCGACTGATAACTGGATTGCAATACCAGGCAACGCACACGACCCTAGCAACATCTTAACCATTGATTATTTCAGTTTTGACTTTATTTCGCAACCTCTCGTGGAAGCACCTCTGTAATAGTGTCATGGCTTAAATACACCTAGGTATGCGCGGCCAATAAAATCAACTGAACTAAGGAATGAACGTTCTCAGCATCTGTGTCTTTGCAGTTGTGTCATTAAAAGATATTGAGTCCAGTATCAACCCACTACTCCGCCTCGCAAACGCCAAAGCAATGATTGTATTGGAGGACTCCAGTTTTAGCTATTCCCCGCCCATCTTTAGCTAAGCTACTTCGCCCGTTTTGGGATTGATCGATCCTTGAACTCCCTGACTATAAATTTCCAGAAAACTCTACAGGTAAGCTATTGGATATTTTAAAACTAATTTGACTGGACGCTGTTGTTGGCTATGGCAGCAACAGCCTCCAGTCGAATGTGTTTCAAAATATTCAACAACATGTTTATTAAATATTAAAGACGTAGCTACAATTCGTACAATAACGGATAATCCGTCATCAATTAAGCGTTCGTGACGAACTTATTTACGTCATTCATGACGTAATTTAATATGAAGTAATCCTACATTTCTCGTAGTTGATTATGACGTCATATGATTAACTGAGAAACTGGAATCGTCCATTATAGTACTGACCAAATCATAGAGTCAGTCGAATCCGACTAAGATCATCTAGAAAGCAGATACATACTGCAAGAAAACGAAGACTACGTTCCATTCTCAACAGCAACCCAATTATACAAGCGCTTGGAATTGAAAAGGAGAAAATTCTGAGAAACGCTGATGCATTGAAACCAATATACATCATAGAACTTCCGTCAATCGGTTCCTTAGCAATGGAATTCTTAAAAGATGCAAAGAGAACGCAACACATGTGACGAGGAGACGTAGAGTACCAGGGTGTCGTGTTTTATTTTCGCTATTGTCTTCGCTAGAAAACATTTGCGTTGCCACGGGCCATGTCAGATTATCACGCGATAACAACTTCCATTCAAATTAGTTCTAAAATAACCAACAGCCTTATGTAATCTCAAGTATTTAAAGGTGACACGGTGTTCGACAAGAATAAGTGGCGTAAAACTAAAGTAAGTCACCGAAATATATGGCAAAGCTCGTTTACGTTATTTGGAAGGCGCCTCATCATACGGTTCTACGGATGACCCCTGACCCTTCCGAGCGTTTAAATGCACACATTCACAGCAGAATGCTTGACTTTAACATTCTTAACCCAGTATAAATTCATAATATGCTAAGATTTATTTCGTTTCATTACAAGGAGTTGCGCTATTTAAGCCTCTATAAGTATACAAATTTAACAATTTTATGATCAAGCAATTTGCCTTTTACTAGTCGATGCAGCGCCGTAGGACAGTACACACATCTCCCCATAACTAATTTGTATGTTATTAATTATGATTTGACACTGCAATCTACTGCAACACTACACATTTGCCCATATACCATAGAAGGTAAGATAAGTTTGGACGCCTACATTTTCTCAGAAATTATTACACTAGATATGGTAAAATAGATTCTGTTCGTATAGCGTATGCTCGAAAATAAATAAAACACAAAAACTAATCGCAACAACTATTGAACTATTTATAATTATATTTTGAAAGTCGTGGATACTACATGGAGCAATATCAGTCAACGCCATCACAAGCTAAGACCATGTACTATATTGCGACATATAGTTCACGGGTTAAGGAAAAAATTGTGCACTTTCTGACAAAAGTGTGAAATTTGGCACACATCCCTGCTAAGATATTTATTTTAGAAGGAGATAGGCTCTACCAATCGCCATCGCCATGGCATCTGTCGGCTGTGTTAAACCTCTAAATGGCCTCCATGAAAAGCTAGTTATACGAATATATCAAATACTATACGACATAGAACCATGATCTCAGTGTCTAAACTACCATATGTATCACTATCTTTGTCATCATATGATGCCCATAGTGGATTTCAAGATGGCTGCCATGTGAAAAACGTAATTTATTATACCTGACGTCCATCAAATATACAAACGACATTGATTTGTTTAAATAACTGTTGTTGGTCATATTGAATGTCTATTGTCTATTGGGGAGCTTGCGCGAATTTTTCAGAATATCATTTAATATCGTGTTGGATGAAATAAAATCGGGTGTAGGCATTTGATAACCTGGTACGAAGTGAGATAGTCACTAGTTTCTATGGTAATCCAATGCAAAACTAATAGCGTTTTCCACTGCGCGGCTTTTAAGAGTCACGGGTTCTGAAGATAGAACCATGAAATAAATAACAAAATGATCTAGTGTAATCAGTCGACGTTATACTAATTGTTTCTCAATTTATACACCAGAATATATATATTCATATAGTGATCATAATAAATTCGATTAGCTATGTCTTCAGAGAATCACTTGTGTGAATATATTTATCCATGTACTGAATATTATATTGGAATGTTCCCACGGTTCATATGACTGTTATAGATGAGTATACTGCGGACATAGCACATAGGCCTCTATGGATTCGGCAAAACATGGCATGATGTCAGGTTTATATTCTGACTCCTTATAATGTTTCCACTTTGCCATACATTATACATTTGCTACACCAATAAAATGAATGTGTTAAATTAATAATCCGTCTAACATATTGTTGCGTGTTTTCTTTACAATGGAGAGACTCCGATGGCATTGATTCTGCAACCAATGTGATGTGTCAAAATGCAAGCAACAACTTGATCTTGATAGTGAGAAATCTGTCGCAGAACATGGCCGTGAAAAGAGCAAGCAGATTCTATCGATGTTTTACAATCACTCAGATGAGCTATAACAGGACTTCAAAAAAATCAACGCAGACACAATTCTTCATAATGAGACTAGTGCATATTGAAAAGGTTTCAGAGACATGGTAGGACTTTAGAAAGATCCCACTCCTCAGAGCTGATCGAGAAAGCGATTGGAGACCATCTCCAGACTGGACAATTAGTGCTGCGTGTCTTTGCAGTAAGTAATCAGACACACAACATACGCTAATGTTACATGGAAGAAATGAGAAACCATCCAGAAACAGACCATGGTGTCAACCAGAGCAGTTTGTGTTTTAGACAGATATAAATATATACTAGACAGGCATCATAATGCACTTATACTCAACACCAAACACAACACCTTTTGATCGATCTCGAAAAAGAGATTGCATACTATTTGGAGAGAGTCTTGACATGGTAGGGTGGGCAACGACATAGAAATGATATTTAACCGTGTGTACCCGAAAGGCCAAATGGAATAAATCGATTGCAATGTAAGATTTATTACATTGAATATTTAGAAGCTAATTTGACTGGAAGCTGTTGCTGCCTGCGACAGCGATATGTTCAAATTTGTTTCGAAATAGCCAAAAGCTTACCAGCATGGTTGCGTTAAAATGGACCTGTCCAGTTTATTCACCCACCATACACGACGTCGTAATCAACTACGTTACGTGTAGGATGACGTCATAATCATTGCGGCATGAATGACTCGATTTATTCCGTCTCAAACGCATAGTAGTCCGACACTTTGCACGAATTGTATGTCTTTATTATTTAATAAACATTATGTTGAATATTTTGAAACTAATTTGACTGGGCGCTGTTGTTGCCTGTGACAGTCATATTAGTTTCAAAATATCCAACAGCTTACCTGTATAGTTTTCTGGAAATTGATAGTCAGGGAGTTCAGGAATCCAACACGACTGATGTGTGGGTGGAGCGTAGCTAGAGATGGCTGGGCAAAGCTAAAACTGGAAAGGTCAAATGAGATTTTGGGACCATTGGTTTCAAAGGGTTAAACAATCTCTCGTCTTGTACGCGAATCGCGTGTGTACCATGGTGAACAGAGCCGGATTTATGCAAGGGTGAACGCGACCACAGACTCGAGGGACGCGGAAAATAAGGCGCCCCAAATCGAAAAAATTATCGCACTTTACCCAATTGTATTTGTATAGATGTAGTTACAAAGCTCAATACCTGATGCAACAATGGCGTAAAGCTGCACGTTATGGCATAATGCCAAACCGGTGACGATGCCAATTTCCAACCCGGTTTGAACCGTATATCGGTTTTACGAGGTAGGTGGAGCCAAAGATGAGTGGGTACAATTATTGTATGTAATATTTTGTTTCGATAAGCATGTAACAAGTATACGTGTGTTGTCTGGAATTTTTTAACCAAAATACTCGCTCACGTCTTCGTCTTACTTTCTTTATAAGCATCAGAAATACGGTATATCACGACCATTTCTTACGCCAGTAATTGTTAAAATCTAACTTCTTACCGACTAACAATAATTTGTGTTCCATTTACAATCGATTAATTCTAATGTGCGAGATTTATCGTTTGTTTAATTATAACGCGTCGAGCAATGGGATATATCCTTTGTTAATCGGTTAAATAATGTGCTATTATTTTTAAACTGCTTGTTGAACATTGTTGGTGTCACGTAACAGCAAAATCTTTCAATCAATTATTCACATTTTAATATTCTGATGACAAGCGATCATCGAGTCATATATCGTTTACATTGGTTAGACATCCCAGTAATGATGATTTTGTCCCGTTAGAAAGGGTGTGGTATGATTAGAGCATGCGCCTATTACGGGTATATAACGCAAACTGACACTACTGATCAAGGTCACAGTTAACTTATGATCTTAGTTTTAAAGACTTATTTAAACATGAGATGGGTTACTTAGCTTTGTTGTGATAACTCCGTCGCTCAAAAATACAAACACCAATAAACATGTTTATAGTGTATCCGAACTGCGACAATTTAGAAATCCCTTGGAACTCTTGGAACTATATTTATAATTTTCTTATAGAATTTGCAGATAAAGGAAGATTATTTTTGAAAATTTACCCCTAGAGTGTCTGGTTTCATTATCGAGCCAGTATTCCATGTGGTAAATTTTCAAAAATAGGCTTCTTTAGGTCTGTAAATTGACAGTTCTCAACACCACTCCAGAGGCTGACTTAGCAGCGATATTTGTACTTTAAGCAAAAGATTAATCAGTATTGGCTAAACTGAAAATTGAATTAAACTCGGGTTTTCGGTTTGCGCATGATTACGCCTGTTTGCAAACCGTCACCATATTGAACCGTATGCACGAACGCATAATTGATGACGGACTATGCGTTGTTATACGAATTGTATGTGCTACTATTTCATAAACATGCTGCTGAATATTTTGAATCTAATTTAGATGGGCGTTGTTGCTTCCAAAGGCAGCAACATCGTCCAGTCAAAATAATTTCAAAACATTTGACAGCTTACCTGTGTAGCTTCCTGGAAATTGATAGTTATGGCGTGCAAAGATCGATCAATCCAAACACGAGCGAGGTGTGTGTGGAGCTTAGCTATATATTGGCGGGGCATATATAAAACCGGAAGGGCCAATTAAGACTGATATTATGTCAAGAGACAAACGCCATACCCCAGCAGTATTGAATTGTGTTCTGTTGGGAAGACGTCTCCATGATTACCTCATTACTTGAGACGATTTGAACAGGAATAGTCCTAAGGTTTCCTCGGCTAGCCAAGCAGCAATGCATGGCCCACGATCAAGAGATCTTATATCTCAACTACAACCACGTCAAGGCGCATGGACGCACGGACGCACGCACGTACACACTCACGTGCGAACGCGCGCATACACTCACGCGTATGCACGCACGCACGTACAATACATGTTTTTCTGCTATCATACGTGTAACGCCCATCAGCTACATGCAAGCCACTATGAGCTAACCCCCTTACTCGCAACGGACGTCATCAGTCAACATATCTCCATACAAATCTCAGGTCTCTAGGATAATATCTTTGGATGACTTCTGTACACCTTGTTCGGCTGTTCTAGACAGCACACATCGTCTCCTGGCCATAGGCAGCAACAACACCCACTCAAATTAGTTTCAAAATATTCAACAGCATGTTTATTAATAATAAATGTCGGACTATTAAGCGTTTAAGACGACTGGGGAAATGTATTCATGAATTAAACATTGCATATGAGGCGACCACATACCTATGTTACCGTTGCTGCATCTTCACACTATAATAACTATATAATGTAATCATATATAATAAACCAGGGAAACAATAAAATAATGAAAACAAATACATGGGCTAAGATGGATGGGGAGAAAGAGGACGGAGGGAGGGACGGGGGAGGGAAAGGGAGAGGGAGGAAAAGCGATAGAAAGAGCGAGAGAAAGCGAGAGAGAGAGAGAGAGAGAGAGAGAGATATAGAGAGAGAGAGAGAGAGAGAGAGAGAGAGAGAGTGGAAGAGAGAGAGAGAGAGAGAGAGAGAGAGAGGGAACAGTCTGTTGTACATTTTGAAAACTAATTTGACGGCGCGTAACAACACCCAGTCAAATAAGTTTCAATATATTCCACAGCTTACCTGTACAGTTTTTTGGATATTGATAGTCAGTGAGTTCGGGGATCGATCGATCCCAAAACGAGCAAAGCGTGTGTAGAGCTTAACTAGAGATGGGCCGGGCATAAGTAAGACAGGAAAGGTCCATTGAGTTGTGATTTGGCATTGTGTTCTAAGCGCAGATCACAAGACGAAATGAGTTATGTGCCATTGATGCTATGCACACGAGATCGTTTGCATTACACATGGATGAAGAGCACAATGGAATCTATGGCGGGCAATAAGTACGGCAATGTCACGTCTTAACGTGACCTATCGCCCAGCGTATATAAGACTCGGATCAATAATGGATGAATCCAATTTGTTAGTCAAGTACATGGCCTCATAGTGAATTACGTCACATGTAGGCTAACGCCACAATCAAAATTCGTAATGAGTTACGTAGCTAAGTCCGTCATGAACTTTTAAGAAATCCGCCATTTGTACGAATTTTATGTTTTTACTATTTAATACACATTCTGTTGAATATTCAAAATTAATTTGACTGAGCGTTGTTGCTGCATAGGCGTCAACACTAAACAGTCAAATTAGTTTCGAAATATTCACCAGTTTACCTGTATAGTTACTTTGATATTGAGATTTCAGGAATTCAGGGTTGGATCGATCCCAACACGGGCAAAGCATTGGCGTAGCTTAGATTGAGATGGGTAGGGCAGAGCTAAAATGATTCATCCATTAGCTTGCTTCTATCGTTTTGCGCAAATCCATAGCAAATAAGTGTTATGTTCTCATAGTTAAAGAGCCATATAGCTGTATATAAATTCTCTAGATCACGTGATCTAGAAATAGATTATCTATATAGGTACCTGGTACCTGAAAAATTATCTGAATCCATACCTCCGTAAAATACTGGGTCACGTGATTTAACTTAAGTGAAGCGTGGGAATCCAGTAACGTGTCGGTATTTTCCTCAGTTACTTATTCAAAAGACACTTTTTCTGAATTGGGAATAGAGAATGGAATAGTGAAACAACTTGATTAACAAATCAGGAACGTGGAATAAGAAGCCATGTTAAATTCAAATAAGGGGCTTGGAACTGGAAATAAGCGGATGCAAATTTCAATTTCAGATAAAGGCAACGGAAACTGGGAATAAGACGCCATCGTCCCATGTAGATAAGGCACTGGCAATAAAGAACCAACTTGGCATTCGAATGAGGAACTGGGAGATGGTAGCCCTAATAAGGATTCATGGACCTGATGTGTCTGTATGTCTCTGACATATTTGGGAGCGCACTTCCTAACACAAGGTTATTTCTCTTGCAATGATGTACAATACAACAATTTATAATCAAACATAATAAAGGTACACAAAATAATATTGAAACAATGTTTAAAATGGAGAAATAGTACAGTATGTAATACATAGAATTTTCAACTCATACACGTTGCCATATTAAGTTTATCCCATTTACTAATAAAAATCAGACTCGCTTGAGCGAGGGTAAAATTTATCCACGCTTGAGTATACTGAGATAAATTGATCAGTTATCTAAGGAACTGAAAGACTGATGTTTGATATGATATATAAATGTCCCAGTTTTATGTACATTTAACCATTTGAACACCGAATTGTCAGATTATCCAGCTTAAGTTAACTATATTAGTAAGCTGTTGAATATCTTGAGACTAATTTGACAGGAAGCAGTTGCTGCCAGAGGCAGAGCCCCATATTATCTATTAAATCTTAAATGGTTTTAGTGTTTGATCCTTTGGGTTAACGGATTGAATAACACCAGCATCGCATTGCGTTCAAGTTTTTCAATATAGAAATATATAAGAAATGTCAACAGTAATTATCACATAATTTTGCTTAGCCCTAAAGACAATAATTCTCTGTTACTTTAAAAGGAAAAGTTTCATAAGTAAGATGTATGAGCAGAACAGCACACTTAAAAAATAATAATTATATTTTATTTATTATTTGAAAAATAAAATCTTTTCAAACAAATTGCACGAAGAATAAAGGCGCATATTCACACCCGAATGCTTAAAAATAAAATTGTTAAAATGGTATGCTTTTAGAGGGTTAAATTGTGCGCCTAGATATAATGAAACGAACTAAATCTTAAAGTGAATTAGAGACACGAGTCTCTATTTAAAAGTCACAACTGAAAAATGGAATGAAGTTATCATATGTTAAGATTTAGGTCGTTTCATTACATCTAGGCACACGCTTTAAGCCTCTGAAAGTATACAATTTTAACAATTTTATTTTCAGGTTTTCTGGTGTGAATATGCACATTTAAATTCCAAAGGACAATGAATACAATATACAACATAATTTCGCAAATAATCAGATAGAAATGTGACATAAAATGTTTCACCATGAGAAAAAACTATTTATTATTATCACCTACCGCTCGAAGGTCAAATTGGTTAATTCAATGCATACGTAATTTTCAATCACAGATTCAGGTTTTAGTTACTAACTACTATACATGAAGACTTTAAAGATATATTCACATTAATTTAATTACAAAGTGTCGCTAGGAGCGATTGATAACTCGCACTGATTGTTTTCTCAATGTAGGAATTCACGTTTAGCTAGGCCCCAGGCATCCTTAGCTAAGCGCCACCATGCTGGAGATCGATCGATACGTGACTATCAATTTCCAGAAATTTATACAGGTAAGGTGTTGAATATTTCGAATCTAATTTGACAGCAACAGATCACAGTTAAATTAGTTTAAAACTATTAAACAGAATATTTATTAAATAGTAAAGACATGCTATTCGTACACCAATGTTTATTTCATTGTCAGTTAAACGATCGTGACGAACTTCGCAATGCCACTCATGACGTAATTTATTATGGCGTCATCCTACACGTCACGTAGTTAATTATGTTGTCATAAGATTGATGGATAAACTGGAATCCACCATTGATCTAGTCGCCAAATATCTGGCTAAATATCTGAATATATATTAGTAGACAATGAATGATAATTTATGGATAGTAAGATGAGCAATGCACAAGAACAAAATAACACCTCACCCTACATTTGCAACAATTGTCTTAAAACAAAATATCTGGCAACAAGTTAAGAAAGACCCGTAAATAAGTAAGCACAATTCTATGTTTGGGAATTATCACAACAATTGCCTTAATTTATTTATATAAGTAGTCCCTGTGTAAAAGTATAAATTCGCATTCAGGTTCGGATGTGATTTGTGGAGAGGTTTAGCAAGGGACTCTCGTCAGTATAGGAGCTATCGTTTGCTTGTCAGACATGTTGTTGATCATGTCAGCGGATTGAATTCAGAGTTAGTTTTGAAGATGTGCGGATGCTTATAGCATGTTTAGTTTATCCCATCCAGGTGTTATATATTTTCGGCACGGGCGATATTATTGAGCTTGGCATGCATTATGTAAATATAATATTTACGAATGTCATACCCCAGCCGCGGAAATCGAGACACGAAAGCAGGTTCCGGCAGTTCGGACAACGGGCTCTGCTTCAGAAATTGCAGATCTGGATTCGGGAACGGCTTGCTTGTACGGGAAACGATTCCGGGTAACTCGGTATTCAATTCTAGTTGTTTCAGTGGCATTACGGTATATTGACCTTTACAGAGAATCGAACAGGCAACCGGGGAAAGCGCCAAGCTTCATAGCCCACAAACGCTTCCATCACGCCAAATGGTGGAAGCATTAATGCGATATGACGCTTGACGCTTTCGCGGATTGTGGGTTCGATTCCCTGCCAATCCAGTACTTTATGTGACCTTCCCCAATGATAATATGGCATAGTAAAACGAGATAGAAGGTAATGAGGAATGATAGCCAATTAACCGTATTCAGATTTCCGTATGTTAAACAGAAGCATCCACATTGATAAGCAATCAAGATATTTCAAATTTAATTTTACTACGAAAAGCATGTTGAGGTTAAAGATTTAACAACCTAAATCTTTCAGATTCTAATTCAAAGATGATATGCACTGGGGAAGGTGGGACCTTTGTATCATGCATTTCCAGAATATCAATCTCACTGGAAGCTGTTTAATATTTTGAAACTAATCTGACACAACCTGTCCCTGCCATAGCTTCTAGTTAAATTAGCTTCGCAATATTCAACAGAATATTTATTAAAATCTCAAATGATTTTTCAAATTCGTACTTTTTGGGCTCAACCTGTTAGGCGAATTCACCATGGTAAGAGTCTGACCTCCCGGGAAATAGACTGATACAAAGTGGTAAAAACCACTGATACATTGTATCTACAAATCAATGGGGGATCCGGTCCGTCACTCAATGATCTTACGTCAGAATCAATTACGGCACTTGTTACGTTACGTGACAGAGATAATGGCGCGTAGCTCCGTCAAAAAAATTGAAAGGTTTATCAAGAAAGTGTAGGCATTGTATGCAATTAATGAGTTAGCAATTTAAGCCTACTAAACAGTCTGTTGCATATTTTACAACTAAGTTGACAGGGAGTTGTTGTTGCTATAGGCAACAGCAGTACCTAGTCAACTCAGATTCGCATTGGGTCAATCCAGTTTTACATCTGTCCCGCCCATCTCTAGCTAAGCTCCACATACGCTTTATCTGTGTTTGGATCAACAAAGCCCTGCACTTTCTGTCTCTCAATTTTCAGAAAACAATACTTGTAAGCTGTTGGATATTTTGAAGCTAATTTTACTGACAGCAACAACGTCCATTCAAATTAGCTTCAATATACTCAACAGCGTGTTTATTAAATAGTAAAAATATACAATTGGCGCAGCAATGCTTTTTCCGTTATCTATTAAACGATCGTGGCCAACCTAGCTACGCCATTCCCGACGGAATTGATTACGACGTCATCCTCTCCTACACGCCACTTAGTTGATTATGACGTCATATGATTGATGAATAAACTGGAATCCCCCATTATAGTAACCAGCTTAACTTGTAGTTAAATTGAAATTTCAATTATGAGAGTTTAGGTAGGTGTCAAACGGTAAACTCGGTTCCAACACGTTGAAAAACTGGACGGAGCCTAGGTATAAATGGGCGGAGCTTAACTAGAAATCGAGCCTCTCTTGCCCTCACATGTTTGTAATGGCAATAGAAGGCTATACGCTCACATGCATAAAAGACAAGTGGTTAGGTGATTTCATTGATAAAGAAATTACGTCATGAATGACTTATCTAAGTTCGTCACGAACGCTTAATTGATGGCGGACTAAGCGTTGCTGCAAAACATTGTATGTCTTTACTATTTGATAAACAGGCTGTTGAATATTTCGAAACAAATTTGACGGTGCTGTCATAGGCAGCAACAACACCCAGACAAACTAGTTTCAAAATATTCAACAGCTTACATGTACAATTTTCTGGAAATTAATAGTCAGGGACTTCATGGATCGACTGAGACCACCACCGGCGAAGGGTGGGTGGAGCTTAGCTAAAGATGGGGGTGGTCGGGGGCGTGCATTGCTGAAACTGGATTTCTCCGTTGATGGACGTACTCGGTGAAATGGGCCAATGCATTAGGTTAGATTAACGTGCCCATACAATCCGTGCATATAACGTATTTAGATCCACACCTCTGGAAACAAGTAAATCCGCTAAAACATGCGTGCACCTAACAGTATTCCCATTTACTATAAGGATAGTGAGTTCTAGTATTGCGAAGCTATGGCAATACATATACAATGCAAACCTAGCTGAGATGATGGTTATAAAGAAACCAATATTTATAAATGAGATACACAATTGTACATCCGTTAGTTTGGCACATTATTTTTTGGTTTTTATTGTGATAACGTAGCGTTAATGGTCTATGTGTATATTGAATATAGTTTGGTATCAGAAATTGTTGTTGTTATTATTATTATTATTATTATTATTATTATTATTATTATTATTATTATTAGTATTATTATTGTATGACAGTTACCCACACCCGCACACAGGAAGAAATGCGCATGGGCCCGCCTCAGCACAAGCCAACTTAATACATATTGAGCTGCTTGAAAAACTAGGAAGACCAGAGAAAATGTTTAAAATATTTAGATATGTATATAAATTTGTTTCCTTGTCTCAGCTGGTAAGTCATTGATTGTGTTGTTCTATTCATACGATATCCTCCGTGTTAGTACCATTACTTAGATTTAAAGTGGTAATTGCAGTTACCTGGCAGCGTGTTCCAGACTGCAATATTGACTAGGGTGAGGTGTACCCCTATGATGACGAAGCCGGCAAGAATCCGACCTCTACATCGGTCTGTAATCTGCATCTGTCGATCATAGTGGTTAAGTTATGTATTTAGTCCCTGTTATATCAAGTTAACCCGACAATGGTCAATCTGGTCAAGCTGTCTCTACTGGGGTCTTAGCGAATGTTCATTTGCAGGCCAAGAGAAGACTTTTTTTTTTAAGGATTTATCACGGGAATGCCTTTTTTTACTTGCTTGATAACATGGGCCAGCCATGTCAGTGGTAAGTTTTCAAAAATAGTCTTCTCTTGACCTCCAAATAGGCAGTCAAAAAGCAAATATTTTTATGTTCATGGATATATTTCACCAGTAATGTGTTAAGTTGATCGATGTTTGTAACTGGCTCAATACGCATCAACGTCCTTACTTCGAGGTTTCTGTTTTCTGCAACAAAATATGTTAATGACTTCATCGCGGATTGGTTTCATGGCAAGTACATATACTAGTGGGTTCATAATGCTGTTCGCAAATATAATATGCATAAAAATTTGGTATAAGTTGTCTCTAGTATAGACATAGTCTTTGATTCTTATCTGCTGCGAGACTCGATACACCAATGCCGGAATCCAACATATATAAAATAGAGCGATTACTATGACAAGAACTCGCGCATCAGGACTTTTTCGTTCTTGTTGAGCTTCCACTAAATTTTTCGATCTGACATAGGCGAAATATTTCATCATATGGATTAAAAATATGGAGCCACATGGTACAACAGTAAATATAATCAGGTATATCAGTTCTTTATAATGTGTGTTACCATCAAACGTGCATACTGTAATAACCTCTCCATCAACAACCGTTGTTAACGAGCCCCAAAATGCGCAATAAATCATGGAACTACCGCTGGAGCACAGTACAATAGCGGCACAGAACCTCGCCATCAAGCCTCCTGTCACTGTAGCCCTGGACTTGAGAGGGTACATAACTTGATAAAGCCTAAGACCCGCGAATAGGATAAGGTGATATTCACTGCCCACCATACCAGTCGCAGCAACAAAAACAGTTACCCCACACAGATAACCAGCATTGGGAGATATAACTGTTGGAATTATAAACAGATGCAACATTCCTCCAAGACATACAAAGGTATCCATTGCAGCTAGGCTTGTTAGTATGGTAAATAGAGGTCTCCGATACCTTCCAGACTTAATAAAATATATTATCATTGTTATATTTAACAGGATGCCTGCCACTTCAAAAACCGCTGGTATCTCCTGATACAAATAACTTGGTACCTGCAAGTTCCATCGCACAATGGTCGCTTTGGTGTCATTCCCTGGGTTACTAAGTACATCAGTGGATTCTGAGTTCTCTTCCATCGTGTCCGAGTAGAAGATTAAAGTAAGCTGGAGATGGGTGATGCTTTGGTAATTCTATGTAAACCAATTCTGCAATAATGATATTGGATTGAGGAAGGATATTATTTAGTCACGCTCATGATGAGATTTACTCATACTATACACCAGTAAAAAGCTGTAGAGTTGGGCTTTCAAGTCTGCGTAGTGATTTCTGGCGAAGCATATCAAGCGTATGGCTATTATGAAAAATATTATCACGCAATAAATGGATCAACTTTATCTATGCCACGCCCAATTCTACGTAAGTTCCGCCTATATTTTGCACATGTAAGCTGTTGTAAATTTGTAGATTAATTTGACTGGAAAGTGTGAAGGTGGCGGGGGGGGGTGGGGGTGGGGCTGGGTGGGGGGGGGGCTGCTGCTGCTTTATGGTCTCAATAGATTAAAATCAAATTCGTTTCAAAATATTCAACAGTATGTTTATTAAATTGTAAATTGATCAGATACACACACGACTCGTAGAATTCCTGACGAAGATTTCGATTTTCCTGGTGGATGCATACGTCATTATTTTTGTGACGCAAGTTAAGATATGACGCAATGGATCATGACGTCATATTCTTGAATGACACATCATATTCCTCCATTATATAGACGCCCTATTTGTGTAACACATTACAGATATCAGAACGTATGCGAGGATTTGTGTTCTATGGAATATCTCGAATGGAGGCACTGATGGTTCCAATTGAAGAATCCAGTTTTAACTATATCCCACCCATCTATAGGTAAGCCCCAACAACACTTCGCCCGTGTTGGGAGCGATCGATCCCTGATCTGCCTGACTATCAATTTATACATAACTATACAGGTAAGCTGTCCAATATTTTGAGGAAAAAAATGGAGTGGGTTTTGCTGCTGCTTATGCGCCCAGGCAAATTAGTTTCAAAATATTCAACAGCATTTTTAAAATTAAATAGTAAAGGCATATAATTCATGCAACAACTACCAATTATGCGTACGTGACGTACTTATCTACGCCATTCATGACATCATTGATTATGACGGCATCATACACGCACGCCACGTAGTTGATTAGGACGTCATATGATGGATTGATAAACTGAAAAGTTCCATTGCCTACACGTGCTGATTTTGAAACACGTCGCCAACTTATGCCAGGAATGACAGGATTTGTCTTTTATGGTGTATTGCGAATGAACGTACTGCTGTTTACAATTGACCTTTCCATTTTTAGCTATGCCCCGCCCATCACTAGCTAAGCTCCACCCACACCTCGCCGTGTTTGGATTGATCGATCCCCAAATGCCCTAGCTATCAATTTCCTGAAAGCTATACAGAGAAGCTGTTGAATATTTTGTAACTAATTTGACTGGGTGCTGTTGCTGCCTATGGCAGCAACAGCGCCCAGTCAAATTAGTTTCAAAATATTCAACAGAATATTTATTAAATAGTAAAAGCAAACAATTTGTACAACAACGCATAGACCGTCTTCAAATATGCGTTCGTGACGTACTTATCGACGTCATTCATGACGTCATCCATTATGATGTCATTCTACACACCGCGTAGATGATTATGACGTCATATGATGGGTACATAATCTGGAAAGGTGAATTGAAGAGATACATATATCTATTATCTAAGCAGATGTGTTCGTAAGAAATGGGTCGATGTGATCTGTCACTCGCATAGCGAACGTCGTGATCGACTACGTCACGCGTTAGCTGACGACATAATCAACATGAGGAATACCCCTGTCGTGATGATAGACAATTCGTCAGCAATTACATATTACCTTTGATGAGTATACAGCTTAATAAACATGATGGTGGGTGTTTTGAAACTAACTTGACTGGGATCTGTTTCCTCCACGGGCAGAAACGGCGTCGAGTCAAATTAGTTTCAAAATATTCAGCAGCTTACACGTATAGACTTAGTCCGTGTTCTCACTGGAGAGTTAATCGGGAATAACGCCATACCTCAGTAGGACGTTACACCGGTAGAGTCTCTAGTGAGAACATGGCCTTAGGCCGTGTTCTCATACAGCCACTATTTTGGTCCCAAAATATCGGCGGTTTACCTTCCGATATATCTGTATTGCTGCCCTATGCGAACGCAACCTATTCTCTCAAAATGTGCCAGTTAGCGTTACAGTCAGCATTTTCTCTCACTGCCTGCCAGGTAGCGCTACGATCAGTATTTTTCCTCGCTCTCCACCAGGTAGCACCACCGTCCAGTCCAGGACTATCTTCCAGCAGTGTGAATACAAACTGATATATCGGCTATATATTAACCTACATAGTGCACGGAATGGTTAAACAGGACTAGGCAATGAGAAAGAGGCCTAGGTCTACCTCGAAGTTCAGTTTTCAAAGTTTCAAATCGATCCCAACAAGCGTAAAATGTGGGTGAGCTTAGGTAGAAATAGGCGCAGCATTACTAGATAAGAGTTTTCCTATTAACCATACAGGCACATATATGCTGTTGATTACGCGCAAACAAATCAAGCCAATTTAAATACCGTATAACACTTAACTAGATAGTTGCAAACGCTCTCTTTCACTATTACATCTGTCACCCTCCTTCCATTCGAAAATCTAATTTCATACCAAATATTAAATTTAATTAAATTTTCGCAACTGTTCTACCTTAGAATATTTGCGAACATACAAATAAATAGGAAAGTCACCGAATTGCCCCATACACCAGGTGTGCTTATGTTTCAACACAGAGATATGGCTGCTATTATCTTGACACAAAACCTTTTTATATAAGGTGACGCAGGGGAGATCTTCTAAATGGTTCCTAATTGCGGACACATGGACATGAATGGAGCTATGGAATATTGATCAACTACAGAGCCATAGTGCATGTTAATGGTGGTACACTGATCACCACAAAGTATCAGAAGAATGCATTGTTTCTTAGTGAGTCAGTGCCGCCACGAGAATATATTTACGGAATTGATGAATACCTGATATTATTTATGATAGCGTAGATTGGATCGTGGCATGGTCCTATTAGGCCCGTTTTTAACTCTTAATAGTCCGACACGTTGTAAGAAGTGTATGTCTTTACTATTTAATAAATATGTTGTTGAATATTTTAAAACTAATTTGACCGGGCGCTGTTGCTCGGTAAAATTAATTAAAAAATATTCAACAGTTTACCTGTCTAGTTTTCTGGAAATCGAGAGTCAGGGAGGTCAGAGATCGATCGATCCCATCACGAGCGCGGTGTGGGTGGAGCTTAGACTGGCGATGTGAGGGGCATAGCTAACGCTGAACAGGTCTATTGTTCCGACATCTGATATAGCATGATTAATTTTTTGAATCCGAAGGACCAAATACGATAACTCCTTTACAATGTACGAACTATTATAATGAATATTTTGAAATTAATTTGACTGGAAACTGTTGCGGCCTAGTGCAGTGGCGCCAATTCCGGAACTTTGTTTTAAAAACTTCAACAGCTTTCCTGTATGGCTGCCTTGAAATTGAGAAACTGGGATTCTATGATTCAAAGCGTTAGCATCGCATATATACGCGTGGATATAAATCTGTGTGTAAGTTCTTGATTTACATAGCACATACGGCACATATTCTGTGTATATTCTGGCTGGGAGACAACGCATCTATTAATGGACCGTTCCACCTTTAGCTATGCCCCCATCCCATGTCTAGCTAAGCTCTGCCCACAGCAAGCTCGCATTGGGATCGATCGATCCCTGAACTTCTTGACTATCACTTTCCAGAAAACTATACAGGGAAATATGTTGCATATTTTTAAACTAATTTGACTGGGTGCTGTTGCAATCAAATTAGTTTCAAAATATTCAACATACTGTTTATTAAATAGTAAAGACATACCATTCGTAGAACATGTCGGACTATTAAGTGTTAAAGACAGAATCTATCGAGGCATTCATGCCGCAATGATTATAACGTCAATCTATACGTCGGGTATTTGATTATGCCGTCATGTGATTGAGTGAAGAAACGTATTCATGAATTCATTTAATTACAGCGATAGCGGTAGCGGTTGCAGATGGAGTGGTTACTTAATTCTGCATTTACTATGTGTTTGCGGGGATTTGTGATTTTGGCAGTTGGTAGCAGCTCAACTACGACCATGCCCCTGAATCAGTTAGTCAGTTAGTCAGTCAAACAGAAAAGTTTATTCCGGGACGTAAAAATACTGATCCAATTTGTCTCAAATTGTAACACAACGAAGGAACTTGCAGTGAAAGAGAATTTCCATACGATCACCATTGTCCAGATAAAAGAACCCGGATCAGAATCGGATCAAATTCTAGATATGTGGATATCTCAGAAACTGCTTGTCCGATTGACCTTTCCAAGTTTATCCATCCATCATATGGCGGAATATGACATCATAATAAACTGTGTGACGTGTAAGATGTTGGCATAGTCATGACGTCATGAATGACACGATATAGTCCGTCTTTAACGCTTAATAGTCCGACACGCTGTACGAATTGTATGTCTTTACCATTTAATAAACATTATGTTGAATATTTTGAAACTAATTTGACTGGATGTTGTTGCTGCCATAGCTTAAAATTAGCTTCAAAATATATAGGAGCTTGCCTGTTTATGGAAATTTATAGTCCGGGATTTCAGAGATGGGTCGATCCCAACACTGACGATGCGTGGGTGGAGCTTAGATAAAGATGGGCGCGGTACAGCTAAAACTGGAAAGGTCCATTTGGCTCATAGATTAACACAGGAAAGTGTGTAGCAATACAGTAACAGTCCTCAACTTTGAGATTATTCCGAAAAAAGAAATGCGGAAAGTCCGAAATAAATCGGGAAAATAAAAACAAATCCGGAACCCCCAACTACCGAGACTCAATCGCCCTTGATCTTAAAGAAAATAACCGGTCGGAGCCCAAATATATTTTGTAATGAGGTTTAGTTATCTTTGATGAATTACGAATCTTCAATGGCTTTCCTATTATACGATATTACAATGGGATAACGGGCACGACACTTTTGCCTGGTCTATCCCTGAATCAGCACATACTCCAGAAGAACATTTTTCTGCAAAAACTTAATTGTGAATCCATTTCCTCACTCAATCGTATGACGTCATAGTCAACTACGTGGCGTGTAGATTGACGTCATGATCATGACGTTACGAATGACTCAACATAGTCCGTCTTTAACGCTTAATAGTCCACACGCTGGATGAATTGTATGTCTTTATCATTTCATAAACATTATGTTGAATATTTTGAAACTAATTTGATTGGGTGCCGTTGCTGCCTTAGGCAGCAACGGCACCCAGTCAAATTAGTTTCAAAATATTCAACAGCTTAACCGTATAGTTTTCTGGAAAGTTATAGTCAGGGAGTTCAGAGCTCGATCGATCGCAACACGGACGAGGCACATGTGCACATGTGGGTTGAGCTTACCTAGAAATGGGCGGGGCATAGCTAAAACTGGAACGGGCCTTTAATTCATAATATTTCACGGAGCAGCCCACATATTACCATCTACCCGTGCGTATTTAACTTCGCCCTTCCTTCAATTGGTAAGATTTCAAGATTACGATTGACTAACCGTTACCAATCCGATGTCAATAATCTGTCTTGAACTGCGTCAATAACAAAGTAACTGGTGTACGTTTTACAATAGTTTTGGTGGATGATGTTGCTGTCTACGACATCGGCATCTTCCACAAAATCAGTTGAAAATGAACACCAGATCATCTTTTAATTTAATTTGAAAAGTTAGAATTTTGTCATCAGAGTGGTACAGTTTAAATGGCGTGATCGATTGACATATTCAGCCACGCTAGTGTTTCTACGACAGCAGCATCTTCCAGAAAATCATTTGAAAATGAACACCAGATCATCTTTTAATTTAATTTGAAAATTAAAAAAATTGTCATCTGAGTGATAAGGGGTAAATAGCGTGATAGATTGAAATATTCAACCACACTAGTGTTTCATTAAGGTCTATATCTGGCATATACCTACTAGCAGACACTTTCGTTTACATACATTTCACGATAGTAAGTATTATACATGTGCAGTTTTGCAGTTACGGTGTGATTGAATTTAAAGATTGTCTTTGGCTTGAAAGCCAGTAAAAATATCCATTATTGGGAGAAATGTGTTTAATTTACACATCTCGTCCTGAATTTGATAGATTGTCTCATTCTAGGGACTACATGGCCGTGGTTAATCTGTATGCTAGATCGATCTACCCATACCTTCGAATGTATGGGGAGGGTGGACATAGTTTTGTAGAGTAGCTGGTGGGAATTCGTCGATTTGAAAAACGCTTTATCGTCTAAGATTACTTGCCATTTCGTAGACTGCTAAGTCTAAAAGGTCAACTATTGTAGTATTAATCGCTGTCTTAAGTTTGATATTATTTTAATATGCCTTGTTAGAAGGTGTAGGAATTCTATGAAATCCTCTCTATCATGGCGGCGGATTAAGATATCATCCTCATATCGGTTGAAATTAGGGGAGGGATGTTATTACACTTTTGATAGCGGCGGCGTCTTATTCTGTCATGTAAATATTGGCACAACTATGGCTCTTCGCCCACGGTACAACCACAAATCTGTTAGTACATGCATCAAGTAAACGCAAAACCATTGCCTGTTAGATTAAACTCTAAAAGAGCTAATATAGCCTTATATAGGTATTTTTTAAATTGGCTTCGAACCAAGTTAATACCATTCTCGATATCAATATTTGTGTATTGAATTGTCAATTAGGGGGACCGGAAATGGGGCGAGCGGAATTTTAATTTGGGTCGGTGTTTTAGGAAGCGGGATGTTCGCTAGAAATGGGCCCAAAAATCCATGTAGTTTTTGTAGTAGCTAGGGTTATCAATAACTGTATTCCAACTGGAGGAACAGACCTTACCTTAGACCCATATATTTTTTTTTACAAATTACGTCAAACTGACCTAGATAATATAGCACTGGATGCTTTTTGTCATGATGTACTCAGCCATTGCGGGTGTTGACAATATATAAAGAAAATGTAAAATTAGTGTACTTTTCATGATGACTTACATAGACCTTAATGTCTAAAACAAGGGCATACAGCTCTATAATATATGGGCAATCCAAGACAATTCTTTTTGTAAATTTATGCCTGGAATTTACAAACACACATTTTGCCGTTGTCATGCAAATGAATATTTCTTGTGACTACTACAGATCCCGTTTTGGCCATTAGAGGGTTAATAAGGAATATCCAATTCGTGCTTAGTCAGTGCCGATTTGCAGGCTGAAAAAGGAATATTTTGGAAACCGTATCGCTGAATTCACTGACTAAGCTACCAGTAATACATTTTAATATATAGTCTACTCCTGAGCAGCTGATGCTTGTGGGCATTCACCATGACCACTGACGATGTACATTTGGCCAGTTTGGCAAATAAAGGGTTAATTTGATACATACCGATTTAAGGCAAGTCTGGCATTCTTGATATAATACGCTGATCAGTACCATAAGAGTAATCATGTTATTATCTTTTGTTTAATGACGTAATAGTTTCCACAGACATGACTACTTCTTTGAGAATTAAGAAACTTTGAAAATTTATCCAAAGATGCTTTGAAAAACGAGTACAAACTTATCCAGTACCGGCGTCGTTGATATATCTGTCAATAGGGCCACCGTGATATCAAAAGGCTTCATTTTCAAAACACTTTTTTGAAGGACATTGTTGTAGGTTGTTGGTTTTGCGTTCTAGCTTTTTGTTCCAAAAATTGACATGCATTTTTGGACCCCGCATGAAGGCGTTCATCTAAGGTTGGAGAAGATCCACCAATAGAACCAGTGTTAGTGTGCAATGTCTGGAACAGCAAGAAGCACACCACCCTGCGTTAACACCCGTGTCTTGTGAGTTAAACCCCGTCTAAGACTTTGTGGCATCCGTCCTTCATTCTATCTGCTGGTCCGTTAATATGTCATCCGTCTGCGAGTACATCTGTCTCTCTGTCCATCTGTCAACCCACTCTTCCTTCCGTCTGTCCATCCATCGATAATCCGTCAGTGTATCCAGCGGCCAACGTATGTCAATCTGTCCATCCGTATATCGGTTGATCGCTCAGATAGTTGGCTGTTCAGTCAGTCGGGCACGCAGACGAGAAATCAGTCAGTCAATAAGTCGATTGGTCACTGGGTCGATCGTCCGGATCGTCAGTTGGTTTGTTTGTTTGTTTGTTGGCCGGTCGGTCGGTCGGTCGGTCGGTCGGTCGGTCGGTCGGTCGGTCGATCGGTCGGTCGGTCGGTCGGTCGGTCGGTCGGTCGGTCTGTCGGTCTGTCGGTCGGTCGGTTGGTTGGTTGGTCAGGTCACCTGTCAGTCTGTCAGTCCGCTGTTCATGTGTCAGTCAGGCACTCGTTTTGTTTGTCAGTCAGTTGGTCGGTCGGTCAGCCAGTAAAGCCGTAAAGCAGTTTCTCAGTTAGTCGGTCCGTCTGTGTCTGGTGAATCGAAGAAATCTTGCCACATCCCATTATTTTGCATCTGGCTAGCAAAGAAATGCAGTTTTATATTAACCTGTGTCAATCGGAGCATACATATTCTCTCAGGGTGATGAATGTGGGCTATATTTTAATTCTCCGACCATCGTCAACTCCGGGCGTCTCTACGCTGCGTTAGATAGATTGCAGAATTAATCGGGTTGCCTCTATTTGGTTAGTATCTCACACTGAAACAAAGATGTGACATTCCGATGAACAAGCTGTACCAACCAGTACTACTATATGCAGCCAGGAATCCGCAGACCCATTTCAAACCATTCCCTTCTTGGCGGGGTTTTTCACTTCGTACGGACAATTGCAATCCACCCATGATAGTCGTGAGTTTTGTTAGAAATGTAAATAATTTGACTGATAAATAGGCAGATCGGAAAAATAATGTGCGAAATGGCATTAATCAAAACAGATTCTAGAATGTAATCACATATATACGAGAAGACATTGTTATTATATCATTGTCTAGGACAGATGTGGAGCCGGTGTGATAACACATGCATGCATGCATGCATGCATGCATGCATGCATGCATGGTGATGATGATGCTGATGACGATGATGATGTCGATGATGATGATGATGATGATGACGGTGGTTGTGTTGGCGATGGTGATGATGATGATGATGATGATGATGATGATGATGATGATGATGATGATGATGATGATGATGGTGTTTGTGCAGTGGCAGCCTCTACCGGAATTGTTGTCTGCGACCTCCGATTACAGCAAATTGCTACTTTTTTCTTCACATTCGTGGAACACGGACCATATTTACTGAGTCGTAGTCACTGGCAGTGAAATAGTGCATCACATAATAAATATGTACGGAATTTGACACAACCAGGAGACTATGACACACGATTCGCATAAAGGCGTGTTGCTGAGTGCATAGCCATATTCTTGAAAACATCATATGAATCATGCAGATACAACGACACGTTCACAATAAAAGAGGGCACCGAGAGGATAATGCTGATGCCTTCTCTATAGTTCATACGGAGATCGTGTATAAATGTAGTCCTGCCAGTCTATCACGTGGCACGCACAATCATAACTGGAACAAGAGGATCCCATATCTTGAACTCGAAAACAAGCTGAATAGAGTCACCCATTTCTAGCTATCTCGCGCCCATTTGTACATAAGCTCCACCAAATCCAGATTTCTTAGAATCTAAAACTCAAAATGGCTATCTATGCAGGTAAATTGGTGACTATTTTGAGTGGCGTATTTGATTATTACTTCAGATACTGGATGGTCAGATTGGATGCCTGTATTATAGCCACGTTCGTAACCACGAGTTATATGTCGTTGTATATGTTCTAGGTACTGATGTAAATAATCAGGATCTGTTCTCAGTACCGTCCTGATGAATGGAGTATTTGGGATCATAGCACATGTGTCTGTTCCGTGACATGATCGCCTGAGACAATGAAAATCACATTTATCAGGGTCAGACTCAGTTCTATTTTAGGTTTAGTGTGAAGATGGGATTGTTGTCATCACGTATGCAAATGCTTCATGACGCAAATACGAGAACACACCCTTCAATTTCAAGCGTGACACCGAATGCTTTTAATCAACCAGACACCAAATCTCATTAACATCATTGGCAGGCGAAGGAATATCCCGATAGTCTTAAGGATGGGGCGTTGATTCATACAAATGAAAAAATCTTACCAATAGCACGAATAACTATAGAGGAATTACAGCCATGCCACTCATTGGCAAGGGTGTTTGAGATCTTAATACGTGATAGACTAGAAGATATATTCCTACCAACGGTGGACGGTATGCCGAGATGCTTCACGGGATGGGTCTCCCATTTACAAGGCGCATTTCGTGTTCGAGAGGTGGTGATAGAAGGCAAAGACACAAGTTTCTACATCTCGCTATGCAACATATATCGACCTTGATGGTGAGCATGGTTTTCTATGGACCAGCGTCAAGATGCGGTCACACATGTGAAATGGGAAGTGGGAGTTTAAAAGAGGAATTTTATTCACATCGATTACACCGATGGAGATAACGTGGGATTACACCATGTGTACATGCGACGCATCGGACCACTACTTCATCGCCTAAATACACATATCAAGGGTATTAGAGCAGGACCGATTAATGTAGCCATCCAATGCATGGCAGACGACCTAACCATTGTGTTTACAAATCGACTTGAATGCCAAACTCAGCTGTATATAAGAGCCGACTATGCCGATAGTACAGATATCAGCGGGCAAAAAGTGTAGTCATTAACAATGACAAAAGTTTCCAAGATTGTACTCTCCCCAGTACTGAAGAGACAGGTTGCCGATTCCAATACTCATCTAGTGAACCTACGGGCTGCAAAAGTAGGTAGTGCTTGAACGACTTGCGAAAATAAGATAGAGCGTCAGTACGTCTATCAGTTACTGGAAGCCAGGAATGTACAGCACAAGGTGGGCTTCCTCCCATGATATTATGAAGCATGCTGCTGGCGTATATCATACCAGTATTAACATAAGGACTAAAATTGTTCTGACAAATAGAAGAGAGATAGACTTTCTGGAAAAAAATAAATTAGAAGCATTTTAAACAATCTGCTCACATTTCCAGTAGCTGTAGCAGTAGAGGCGCTCCACTCTCTGCTAGGGATCCGACCTGTCGAAGCAGTTATTGCCGGCAAGATTGTGGTCCTTCTGGGAAGCTTAAGTGGAAATACGAATACAGCAGAATATGAAATACTAAATAGACAACTGCTTTAAGGATATAACAACGGCAACTGAATCTGAATGGAAAGATAATTGTTGCAAAATACTCACCTCCTTCACCCCCACATTATTTCTGGCAACCCAACAAGTAAGGGCATTTGGAAAGCAACGTTGAACAAGGCTATAATTGAATATTTGGTGGCATATCGCAGATGTCAATTGAAACTCTCTCCATCACTGAGATCATCTCCAGATCAAATCACACTCAGAAAATCGCATCCAGTAATAGAATCCACCAGCAATTGTCAGCCAGACCACTCTAGCTGCAGTCCAATAAGATGTGGTGCAATAGCTCTACACCAGATCAGATATGTTTGCTATGTCTTAACCATGAAGAGACATTGAAACATTTCTTGCTGCAATGTACAAATAGTGATGCCGATTGACGACACGTTATGGAGCAATTTAGAGCAACAGTATGGGACAATGTGGACGTAAAGTCTAGATTACTGTATACCTCGGAGCCAACGCTTAGAACGAAAGATGTAGAAAGTAGAGTTACCCATTGGAATATTCAATCAAATCGAGTTCACCACCAGAAGCATCGTCTATGCAGTGTACCAATATCGAGAAAAGAGACACTATCGAGGTTACCACCAAATAAGAAAACCGGTTTATATCTGACACGAAAAGAGAATGATTTTGAATGATAATACGGCAATCTACAGAATCATAATTCTCAGGTTGATACAACCGTTCTTACCAGAAATGATGGCTCTGTAACGCGGGAGGTAGGGCTCCGGAGATCATTATGATGCAACTTTCACTCAACAGGAAAATATATTACGTTCAAAAGAGGCTCTAGATATGCATGATTGCGACGTCACAAATGATTGATTAACTACATCTACGCAAAGTTTATCTATGGTTAAAGGTATGCTCCCGTTATCTGATAGCAATTACATATTCAGAGGAAAAATGTCGCAACAAATATATATTGGTATTTTCCTCTTTAGTTTGCCTCGACTGAGTACTAAGAAACTTTGAATTGGTATTTGAACTTTTGATCTGCGAATTCATATATTAACGGGATTCAAAGAATATAAGCAAAGTCAATTTTCGAAAAAACTTTAATCATTCATTCTTGTTATTTTGTTGATGAAACAGTTCAGTTATTCATCCAATAAGTGTATTCGTTTCAACAGAACTATACAATATCAATTAGTTACTGATATTCTACTGACATTCTAGAACAATTAGGATTTAATATTATTAATACCAATGGTGTAGGTGATCTCTCTAAAATGTGAAACCAACATGAAAAAACAAGACCCCAAACCTGACGAAGTCAAATTTGAATTGGGACACAGATGACGAATAACCGATCAATCTTAATTGATACAACCATCAGTTCGTTCGTCAATTTTTTTAGAATCAAACACAGCGAATGAATTTCTTGACCCAATGACTGACGAGTAACGTAGATTTTTACTTCAGAATCATAAGTGCTGTTGTTTGGTTCAAGGAGCCTACCGCTTGAAACCTCAGATGGTAGAGCTAAAGATGATCGCAAATTCAAATTAATCAATATTGAAATATTCGAAACTCTTATCAAATGTTAATCACTTGTTCGTCTTGGTTAGGTATCAGCACGCATGATTTTATATGTCAGTGAAATAATTGAATTAACGGTTCTTGTAGCTAACTTAAGTAATAAATAACTAAGATAAGAATAAGTTATGTAAATCAGTTATAGAATATACATAGTTATGTCTGCACTATCAAAACACAAAGACTATTAAAATGGGTCCTGTTTCTTGCACTCTGACTTGAAACTAACGTTACGATATTGTACGAATTTTGACGAATCTGCGGGTGAACCCAAGCGAATAAATTACCACGAATGGACGACTTCACAGGACTACGGCATCAAACTACAAATGATGATGGACGATTGCGACTAACTGGCCAAAGTCGAAAGAAGCGGACGATGATGGTGTTACCGACTTTAGCCATAGGTCACCATGAGCTAGTGGCAGGCCTCCAAGCCAGTGCTGCTGTAGCTCGACTGCCAGTTGTACGAAGTCAGGAGCTATGACTCTGGTTCACTTAGATTACGTACCTCCAGGAGCCGGAGACCTGGCCATTGTGTATGGCTATCTATGAACTGGAGAACTGGATATCAACTCTGAAGATTCAGGAATTTGTTACATGACTACAGGTTACAAATTCCCATAAATTGAGCATTTGATATCTGGTTTCAATTTATTAACTGGTTAATCAAACAGCCTAAGAAAATATCTGCCTGAATGACGGCTCAATATTGTACAGTTCAGAGAATTGACGAATTTCAATGAATGTTCTGATTCTGAAACTGTATCAAGCTGCGAATGATTGATGGTACTGGGACGTAGATGTGTACTGCGCTGACCATACCTATCGTTTCTGACGACGTCATGACATTTCTATCGTTAACCGCTGCACCATTTATGGTTATGCTGGATTTGTATGACAGAAAGTCCATTTTACATAATGACATTATGTGGCTAATATCTGCACTATTCATGATGCTGAATTTGCTGGCTACATTCACACTTCATTCATCCAGCCACACCAGTACATGAGACCGACACGGAAATATATGTACAGCGAAACGACAGTTGACTACATATCTCGTTGCGGATTCACGTGACCCGACATGAACCATGCTGATTTGATACTGCACGAAGTCCACTTGGCGACACAATATTTATATAGGCAGAATATGTAATACACTATATGAAACTTATTCAGATACGTATACGATAAAATCATCTATTGCAATAATATATATATGTATATATATATATATATATATATATATATATATATATATATATATATATATATATATATATATATATATATATATATATATATATATATATATATATATATATATATATATATATATATATATATATATATATATATATATATATATATATATATATATATATATATATATATATATATATATATATATATATATATATATATATATATATATAGATGATTGCAATAGATGATTTTATCCTATACTTATCTGAATAAGTTTCATATAGTGTATTACATATTCTTAATACATAAATAAGTGTAACTATAACTTATCTCGGATATGATACCCCCAGCAACTCGCTTACTGAATTCATGTAATCCATTTCATCAAACATGCGAGAACAATAATGCTTTCTCGACCATAGTGTTGCGGAACGTGAGTCTAGGGCCGTCAAGTCAAGTCAAGTCAAAACGCGGAAGATGCATTCAATAGACATACACTCGTTTAACTGTATATCATTCATAGGACAATGGCAATGCTAACCTGTTTCGCGAACCATTGATTCCGGCCGAATGTATGTCTACTGCTAGTGTTTAAGTCATAATCGTGCCTAAAGCATAAGTAATCTGTGTTACATGCCGTAACTCACATCAATGTTGATTGGGTATTCTCAGTCGTTACCGCTTGCAATAACAATGCCAGTAATAACTTACTTCTGCAACAATAACAATTTAAGCATCTTCAAAATGGGGCATCCATATAACCGCATGAACGTATAAGTGTATGAATTAACCTGACGCACGTAGCATACAAACCAAATACCAACTAGAATAATATGGGTTCATCCACGCTTTGTGCAGTCATGGATCCATATTGTAATTGTCTATTTCCATAACAAATTCTTTTCCACACTAAATCACTCTACAGGCTATTGAATAGTTGGACACTAATTTCACTGCCCAGTAAACGTGTTTTCAGAATATTCACCAGAATGTTTAATACATTGTTAATATACCAATAATATACAATTCAGACACTTTCTTGATGGAGCATACGGGTTTGTGATTGTGTATTGTGACGCCAGCTAGCAAGTGGTATATTTTTATTATGCCGGCAGGTGCATGAGTTACAGATAGGACCTCTCCATTCTGGAATTGACCATTTTGAATAAAATTAGGTAAACGTTGATAACATATATGTCTTATGCATTTATTTGCAGATTAATTAACATGCCATTCACCATAGGTATACAAATGTACATGCAGGATTGAGCTTCTTTTGCATCTTGTGGTAGTTATTCTTAGTGTTCTCTTAGGTAATGGGAATTTGTTTCCAGTGTATCACTGCATTACGGAACAACTACGTTCAGTCAATTTGTTTTCAAACATCTCTAGAAGTTGTGTTTTCATGTGATCTATCATAGGAAACAATGGTCTAATTTTTGTTGGTCGATCTTCATTTTCAAACAGACTTTCTCCTCCCCCTTCACCCTCTCTCTCTCTCTCTCTCTCTCTCTCTCTCTCTCTCTCTCGTGTGCGTGAGGCGCTCTCTCATTCTCCTCTCTCTCTCTCTCCCTCCCTCTCTCTCTCTCTCTCTCTCCCCATCATCTCTCCACTTCTTTACAAATAAAATGTGTATCAGTATTCACTATGATTCAGTTGTGGAAGATAAGACATGAGAAAAATGTATTTGGGCGTCTCAAGCAACATAGGAATATTCCAAATAATATAAGATTTGTATGTGCAATGCCATTGGAAATTCGATGTATTTATTTATACATTACGACTATTATTTAGTCAATCCATTACATCTCACAATAAATGCAATTAATAATCAAGTATGCGGAAATTATCGCATAAGTTACTATCGATCACTGCTATGTTATGCTCTTAGCGTATCTCTAACAAATTTCACTTGTGCACATATGGCGACATACTGTTGTAGGCGTGTGCGGTTGACAGTCCAGTGAGATTTAAGCACACCAAATAACCAATATTACTGTTTATACAACAACAACAACAACAACAACAACAACAACAACAACACCACCAACAGCAGCAGCAGCAGCAACAACACAACACATGCTACATTGTAAACATTTTAAAGGATGTATTGGTATTTTTTTATCTTTCGGACTTTTCGGATTATGACCAAAGTTAACAAATCCTGGAATGCGGTTGTGGAAATATTTGCGCCAGATCGGGTCCAATCTCAATCTGGGTTAAATCGCCTAAATCTGGAAATCCCCATTGACGGTATTCTCATTTGAATTACAATTTCATCTAAATCAGTTCAGTAATTCTTAGATAGAGCTTTTAATTCACCTTTCCAGAGTATCCATTTATCATCCGACGTCATCTGACGTCATAATCAGCTAATCGGCGTGTAGGATGACGTTAAAATCATTAGGTCATAAACGATAATATTTGATATGTCTATAAAGCTTATAGGCAGCAACAACGCCCAGTCAAATTAGTTCCAAAATATTCAATTGCTTGCCTGTATAGTTTTCTGGAAATTGATAGTCAGGGTGTTCAGAGATCGATCGATCCCAACACTAGCGATGTGTTTGGTGGGGTTTAGCCAGAGATGGACGGGGCATGGCTACAACTGGAAAGGTCCATTGCTATCTTACAGGTGTGTCTAAGTTTTAAATAAATCAACTTAGTTTGAAATGAATAACTAAGTGTGCAGTATACAATGCTCGCTTCAGCATGTCCCTGACACACTATGATCATAAATATCCATGAGATTTAACCTTTGTGCATTATATAATTTCAATACCATCTAGCAAAAGGTCTGTTTTATTTTATTTATTACAAATTAACTAAAATCACAGCAGCAAACACCTATAAAATAATGTTTCAAGCCTCAGAGAGTAATGAATTTACCATGATTAATGCCATGCAGCCCATGCTCAATATTCTGGAGATGATCAGTTGGAATTATATGTATACTTTTAAAATGGACTTGATATGAACGGATTGTATACAGTTTTATATGGTATTTAATAAAAGTAAGCTTATGCCTGAATTATTTAAATGCTTACTCTACAATATATGATCGGAAAAATGAATACCGTTCATAATATACTGGCCAATAATAATAATAATAATAATAATAATAATAATAATAATAATAATAATAATAATAATAATAATGATAATAATAATAGTAATAATAATAATAATAATAATAATAATAATAATAATAATAATAATAATAATAATAATAATAATCTATGGCAAAGCAGCAATATTAATAACGTATTGATCACAAAAGGGTATTTCGAACTATGCCCCGTCCATTTCTAGCTAAGCTCCGCCACATAATACGTCCTTTTGAATCAATTTTAACATGTTGGAATCCGAATTAGAAGTATTACGAATACATGGTCAATTTCAGATAGCATGTTGACAATTTCGGAATTAATTTGATCCTGTTCCTGTTGTTCCTGCTCTAGGAAAATATTTAACATAATTATTAGCAAATTTAAAATGCATCAACCCATACCATTCAAACGCTTTTGATTTTTGTGACAGCACTACGTCATTTCGATTGTGACCTCAGCAAACCTGTGATACATTTGATAAGTATGTCAGATCATTGAGTGAATAGTCTTTCATTGATTCCAACTCATGGGTGTAGCTTGGCTAATGATGTGGTGAGGGGGGAGGGAGGGGGGCGTGGGAAGGCTAAAACTGGACCCCCCCCTTGTGTGCTATCAGCTGGTATAATGAAGTCCCCATAGAAGATATGTTACTGTAATCCAATTAATGCGATTCATCTTCATACCTTGATCTGGAGAAAGCGGACAGAGTATTGTGACCCTAATTCAGTGGCTATGCCACGCCCATTCCTAACTATTTTCCATCCACTATCTGTTCTTCTCGAATCTACTTGAAAACTTGAAAACTGAATTCCCAGAATCTAATGTTCGAGGTAGCTAAACATGTAGCTTGTTGAATATTTTGAAGGTAATTTGATGTTGATGTTGATCTAATCAAATTAGTTTCAAATATATACAATAGGATTTGTATTAAATCCTAATTTAATGAAAGACATTCAACTCATACACTTTGGTGTCAATCCTTTCGATTTCTATGATAGAGCTGCGTCATCTTGAGTGAGAAATCAGCTAGCACGTGACATATTTGATTATGACATCATATATTCGAGTAACAGATCGGAACCTCTATTATCACTAGATCAACTGCGGAGTAATCATCATTGAGTGCATGTCTCAATCGAGTGAAGGAAATAATGTTATTCTTTATTATCCTCATTTGCCTACATTCATTAAACTTCAGGAATTGATATTATGCTCAGGCTCCCCTGTACCATTCCTGGTGATGCGTGATTGAGTGTGGGACTTACTGGCATGCAAGCTATACCAACCAATACTGTTTCATGTTCCCGCCCACGCGTAAAAGCCCACTCAGTATGCAACATATTGTGACTTCTTCTACGTTCATAGTTGCAGTGGTAACTATTTCTCTACCGGCCATTTTCTTCCAGACTTTTATTATTCATTTGTATTTGGCCGTTCTTATTCACTGGACTTCCTTGTAACTCAGTCAACTACTTGTTTCACAGTGTCTCCTCATTAAGAATTATGGATTATTCCTTACGTTTCAAACAAGGATATATTCAACTGCTGCATAGACAGCAACAGCACCCAGTCAACTTAGATTAAAAATATTAAGCAAGTTAGCTGTTTATTTTTCTGGAAATGGAAATACAGCGAGGGCGAGGGCGAGGGCGAGGATCGATCGATCCTAACACGGGCAAAACGTGGCTGGAGCTTAGCTAGGGATGGGCGGAGCATAGCTAAAACTCGATTGAGTGGCTGGGTACCATTTGGTATTTTCAATATAAAACTCTTGAATAAAGCAGACTAATGGGTTAGCATCACAATAAAGGAATCCATTTCTATGCACGTCGCGGCAATTGCTAGATAAGCTCCGCCCATTTTCCAAATATGTCCCGCCAATATATACCTAAGCTCCGCACATTTCTAACTGAGTTTCCCAGAATCCCAATTCCAAGGTAACTATACAGGTATACTGTAGAATTCTTTGAAACGGTTTGATTGGTGGCGGGGTGTGGGTGGGGTGTGTGTGTGGGTGGTACTGAAACAGCTCCCAATCAGACTAATTTCAAAATATTCAACATAATTTATGATAAATTTTAAATTCATCAAAGATATGCAATTCTTATGTTTAACTTGGCAGACTATTCGACCTTTATGCCATTATGATTGTGTCTTCAGCCCACACGTGCCGTATTTGTTCACGATGTCAGATAATTGGGTGTCAGATCGGATGCTTCCAAAGCTTCATTCCGTTTAGCAGGCGGACGCGGACGCTGGAGTTAGCATCTCCAGAATATAAAACATATCTTATGTGGCATTAGGTAATTCCTATCTGGCCTTCTGAAAAGCAATGGCGGGTTGCCATACACCACCGACCCACCCAATTCTTACTTTACTGTGGAAAATTATATATGATATGTCCATTCAGATTTAGCTGCTACAATGTAACCAGCCCCTGTTTGATGTATGGAACATAGATTCCAGTGCTATGGACACTGTTATGTTCTTCATTTTTTCATTGGCATAGAGCCAGACAACACAAATCCCTAATTATTTCGTTAGTAAGAGACGACCAGACCTCCTACTAGACAGCGGTAGATCTCGACAAGAACCGGTTTCTGCCTCTCGTTGGCCTATAGGCCGACATACTGATTAAGACATGGCTGATCGATATTTCCGATTCAGATATGATAACGTTTGCTTACACACACACAATTGTACATGGAATCCACTATCACGAATATAAGGGCCGTACCATTCAGAGCTTCGCTCTGCGGTCAAGAGGTGTCACGATGGGAAAAGTAAAATCACAACCAGTGCAGACGCGAAGCCATCCTCCTCTCTCGGTAACTAGGGAATATCTATGCCATGGCACGGTGCCCGGAGCAGTTTATGAGACAAGATAAAATGGATTGCATAAGTCCTCACAGCATGCTTTGAACATCATTGTACACGATGCGCGATCCAGTATTGCATGCATGAGGCATTACTTCCCATTTACCATTTTCCCTCTTTGTCCATAACAAAAAGAAACCATTCAATTCACTTTCAGACCAAACCCAGATGCACCATGTAAACGTTTTCATTGGGAAACAAGCAAAGGCCGGATTCTGTAATGTGCTAACTTAACCCTTTAATGGTACTGCCGGCAAAATTGACAGATGTACTGATCTTGATAAATGTCCGTTTGCAGTCCATGAGTAGATTTTATTTCATTCCATCTCGAATACTTGGATTAATTTATAAGACAGTCATTCCAATGGGCATGATAAATATCCATAGTCATTCACTGATCAAATATATTAATTTTCTTCACCAGTTTTGATCACTGAATGGTTAACTGACATACGTAGCATTTTGTCGATTTTAGGTGCTGGTGACACAATGGGCCTTTCTAGTGTATCCACCCATCATATGACGTCCTAATCAAGTGGGTAACGTGTAGGATGACGTCATATGCAATGCAAAAACTTGAATCTTCTTCACCTTTACCCCTTGGTTTAAACAGAATTTTATTTTGTTCAATGGGAGCACAGTAAGCCATAAGTCTTATACACGTGTCTCCCATACATACAAATACAATACATTAATAAATACATCAAGATGGGGTATAGTAAAACATAATTAAATAGTAACGTATGTATAACTAATTAAATGATAATTTATATCAACCACTGGTTACAATTGTCTAGGTAGTTCGCACGCTTACGTAAGTGTACGTGAATATGTGCGTGTGTGCGTACGTATTGGCGTGCGTGTGTGCATAATGCGAGAGAGAGGGAGAGAGAGAGAGGGAGAGAGAGAGAGAGTGGAGAGAGAGAGGGGGAGAGCGGGAGAGAGAGAGAGAGAGGGGGGAGGGAGGGAGGGAGGGAAGTAGAGAGCGAGAGAGAGAGAGAGAGAGAGAGAGAGAGAGAGAGAGAGAGAGAGAGAGAGAGATGCTGCGTTCACCATGCTTGTATATGTTGGGCTGTTTGCATTTCGCTCTTATAGTTGCGAATTTAGCATTTACTCCTTTGCCCCTTTGATGGAAAAACCAACTCTACAGCGGTATTGAGGTAGCTCCATTTGCAGATAACTTTCGGCATGACTTCAAAATTTATAATTCCCTTTAAAACTATCTACCTTTAAAGGGTTAACGGATAGGAGTAGCATTTTGAACGCTTTGAGGCGTTGTTGGCACGAGCGGGTTTTAGTAATTGATGAATTGCAATTAATGCGCCTATTAGCATCACTGTTCAAGTTGTTTCGTGGCTTTTGCCTTGTGAAACAAAAGAAATTTATAAATTCATGTCGAATTGTTTTCATGGCCAGTACATACACAAGTGGATTCATAATGCTGTTTGCAAACAATACATGTATAAGAAGCAGGTACAGAGTATCACTGGCATAGCTATAGTCATCGATGCGCGTGCCTTGTATCAGCATATATACCATAGATAGGAACCAACATATGTAGAATAAAATAATCACTATAGCAACAACATGGGCGTCCGGATTCTTTCGTTCTTGTTGAACTTCTACTAATCTTTTCGATCTGGTGTAAGCGAAATATTTCATCACATGAATAAGGAATATGGCGCCACATGGAATAATGGTAAGAAAAACCAATATTGCTATATCTTTGGCAGCAATGTCACCGATAAAAATGCAGACTGTAACCTGTTTCCCATCAATAACTGTGGTAGATGAGCGTCACCAAGCGATGTAAGTGGCAGCACCACATATAGATAAAACCACCATAATGGCACAACATTTCACCATTAAACCCACTGTCACTGAAGCCCTGGACTCGAGAGGCGACAAAACCTGGTAAAGGCGAAGACCCGCAAAGAAGATTAGATGGTATCCAGCCTATTCAATTTAGCCAGCGTTCTACCCATAAGCCAGGCAGCACCTGGAAGACTGTCATCTGATTGTACTTGTAGATCTTCTGTTAGACTGAATGAATCATAGACACAGCATAGGGCATGGCTGTTGGCGTGGAGCAGTGCCAGAGTGGCATTACTGGCTTTGGCAGATCCTTCATTGAACATCTCAGAGCTGGACGTGCTACCACTAGCTTTGATAACGCATCACTAAGTAGACCGCTGCCCCTGCGGGTCATATCAAAATTCCAAAGTGGCATGCACATCCTTGCCCATAGGTGTAATTATCGCAAAAGTTTCAAATTTCTATCTAAAATGGTGTGCGAGGAGTTGCGTTACAATGGATTGGTGCCCAATTTTGACCATTTGACCCCGCCCCAAAGTCAGTTTGTGCTTCAAAATGATATGTGACATGGCCACCTTTAAATAAAATCAATTTTTGACTCACAATCCCCAACCCCTTGGACACCACCCCTGGGAGACGTAACAAAATTTCAATAGTGCCATGCACATCTTTGGCCATTTGTGTAATCAGACCCAAAGTTTCAAGTTACTATGTGAAATGGTATAGGAGGAGTCTCGTTTCCATCGGTCGATGCCCACTGTTGAACCTGCCCCCTGCCCTCAGTTTGACCCAAGATCAAAATAATTCCTTGCACTGTACTCATCATTGGCTTGAAAATGATATGCGACATAACAAACTTTGGAAACATTTTTTTTACCCCACATTTGTCACTCCTGGGCCGTATCCCTGAGATAATACCAAAATTACAAAAGTGTCAGGCACATCCCTGTCCATATGTGCAATCATTCCCAAAGTTTTTGTCTGAAATGGTCTAGGAGTTGCATTACAATCGATAATTACTGGCCAATTTTAAACTGGTGTCCCCCCCCCCTGGGCCCAGCCCTGGGTTCAGAACAAAATTCCAAAAGTATCATGCACATGCTTGCCCATTGGTATAATCATCTCCAAGATTTCAAGTTTCTATCTTAAAACGGTCTAGAAGGAAATGCGTTACAATCGATAAATGCACAGACGGCTCACATACACACAGGTCGCATCACATACTCCCCCACCTTTTCCTCGAAAAGCGTGGGGATAACAACAACAACACACATGCCACATAGTAAACATTTTAAAGGATTTATGTGGATTTTTGTTATCTTTCAGACTTTTCTAATTATGACCAAAGTTAGCAAATCCTAGTATGAGGTCAGAACCTTTCTGTGGAAATATTTGCGCGACATCGGACCAGTTGTTTCTGAGATAGCTATGGGTCATGACTCTGATCCAATTTCTAGCCGGGTTTATTTATCAGGACCATGACCTAAATCTGGAAATCCTCATTCACGGTATGCTCATTTGAGTTACAATTTCATCTAAATCAGTTCGGTAATTTTTAGATAGAGCTTTTAATTATTATTATTATCCCCATGAATAATTACACCTATGGGCAAGGATGTGCAAGACACATTGGAATTTTGATATCACCCCAGGGACAGTGGTGGGGGAAATGGTGGGCAAAAGAAAAGTTTGATCAAATGTGGTCATGTCACACATCATTTTGAAGCTTGTAGTAAGTAGACTATAGTACATTATTTTGTTCTTGGGTTAATCTGAGGGCAGTGCCCAGGGGCCAAAGGGGCACATTGGGCATCAGTTAATTGTAGTGGAACAACGCGCATACCATCTCAGATAGAAACTTGAAACTTCAAATGGGGATCATTGCATTTACTTTTGAAACCCATTACCCATTGAAACTACATTCCAAGGAATTTATTGTGTTTTGGATCAATGAGAGGGTAAAGCTCAAAGTGGTGAATGCGTGGGGGATTTGCGATGGCATGCCATCGACTGCGCATTCTAGTCTTACAGATGTGACTGAGTTTAAAATAATCAAATTAATTTGAAATGAATAACTAAGGGTACAGTATGCAATGCCTGCTTCAGCATGTACTTCATGCACAGTGAGCATTAACATCCAGGAGATTTAACCTGTGTGCTTGCATCAGATAATTTCAATACCATCTAGCAAAAGGAATGTTTTATTATATTTATTAACAAAGTAACTAAAATCACAGCAGCAATCATCTGTAAAATAATGCTTCAATCCTCCGAGTGTTCTGAATTTAGCATTATTAATGCCATACAGCCCATGTTCAATATTCACGAGATGGTCAGTTGGCATTCCATGTATACTTTTAAAATAGACTAGATGTGAAAAGACTGTATACAGTTTTATATGGTATTTACTAGAAGTAAGTGTATATCTAAATTGTTTAAATGCTAACCCTACAATATCTGATCGGGAAAATGAATAGCAACCATAATATACTGGCCAGTTATAATAATAATAATAATAATAATAATAATAATAATAATAATCTATGGTAAAATAACAATCTTAATAACGAATTCATCTAAATAGAGCATTTCCAGCTAAGTCTCGCCGATTTCAAACCTAAGCCCCATCCACATAATAAGCGCATCTGAATCAATGTTAACACATTGCAATTTGAATTAGCAATATCACGAATTCACAGTAAATTACAGATAGGATGTATCTTAGGAATATTTTGGAATTGATTTGACTGGTGGTGCTCCTGTTTGTGGAAAATATGTAACCTAATTTTTATCAAATTGAAAATGTATCATCTCATACAATTCGTACGCGTTTGTGATAGACTTTTATTTTTTGCAAACATGTGATATTTTTGATAAGTATGTCAGATCATTGAGTGACATATCGGATCTCTCCTTTTCAATGATAATTGAGGGATAACGTCATAATCAGCAACGTCACATTAAGATTGACGCCACTCCCTCGATCAATTTGCCTTAAATATATTTATGCCAATGATTTTCTAAAATAGCTCACTGGTCACATCAGTTCAGGCTCACGTTTTACCTGTGCCCATCTTCCGACAGCTCCAACTGGACCATACACCAAGTTGGAGAAGTAGAGGAGGCATACATACCTATTACATGTATCTTTGTGACTAGCACACATCGATATTATATTAATTATTCATTTTCAACTCAACTTGTGCTAACTTTATCTATTAATGGGAATACCGGCCAAAATCGGCTGATGCACCGGTCTTGAAAAATGTCCATTTTCAAGCGAAGAAAACTTACCTCTCGAATACCTGGATCAATTTATAAACCAGTCATTCCAATGGCCATGATACATATCCATAGTCATTCACTGATTAAAAACATAAATTTTCTTGAACAGTTTTGATCACTAAATGGTTAACTGATATAAGTAACATTTTGTCGATTTGAGGTGCTGTTGACACAATGGACCTATCCAGTTTAGCCATCCATCATATGACGTCGTAATCGAAGTACATGCCGTACAGGATGACGTCATAATCAATTACAGCATGAATGACTCGATTTAGTCGGTCTTTTGTGAACGCAAGAAGAAGAGGAACAGGCCCATCTTAAACGCTTAATAAAGTCCGTGGAGTGGCCCACCTGGCCACTAGTTAGTGGCCCCACTAATTGCCGAAACTATATTTTTCTAACAGCGTTCGATGTCCTCTTTAAGAATATGTATGTTAACATGTGATAAACTGGGACTCAATATGGTTTTTAATGGGTTATATTAGAGTTAATACCCACAGTGAAGCAGACCATATTAAGGGTATTAAAACTGAGATATCTTTTGATAGAATCATTGTAGATTGGTGATCGACCACTCAAAATGTTGCTTAGAGTATCATCTACGAGTGCATATGAGTTACATGCAAATCGGTTTCATAATGAGATCGGCAGCGGTCAAAAGGTCACAAATATTTGCCACAGCTTAAAATCTAGCAACTATATGTTGCCATCACTGATCAAGCACCGGTAAAGGAGCATTCTAGTTGTAACCGATTAGGATTGATTAAAAGGCGCCATTTGACAAATATAATGACTAAAAGTTTACTCATTTAATAAAACAGTGTTACTATGACGACTGGCAGCACAGTCAATTTTTGAGAATCGATGAAAAATGCAATCATTGTAAACTAAGCTTGAAATGAGCATATCATCGAATCGAAATTGTGTAGAGCAATAAAAGAGCATTGTTGCTTGTTTTACCCACCGACTATAAATCCACTAACTATATTTGAACGTCTCTTAATTCGTCACTGTCGCTATTATCTGCCGAGTATTCTCAATTTTTGCTGTCTTTGTCAGTGGAACTGTATTCCTGCTCATTCGCTTCCTTTTCATATTCCTTCTCTAGAATATCAGCCAACATAGATGGCAGTATCTCCCCACTTGGCTCGAGTCACTGTTCACTCTATGCAGTCCAGCCATTATTCTTAGTGGCGTGTATGTATGGCTTTGGTGCATGAGATCACTTCCAAATAGCTACCTGATAGTCAACACTCTTTATGTGCTCACGGAGGCAAACTCTTGGGGGAGGTAAGGTGGATAAGTCAACGTTTTTCATGGGGTTGATATTTTTCTCTGCATCACCACATTTTGCCATTAACATTGAGAAACGAAGTGTGTCAACGTTTGTTATGGGAGTAATCTTGTACATTCCGCAGGTGAAATCCTCTAATTGAAGAAAGAGATTCTCTGTGATGTCCCATGACTCACTAATGGTTGTATCACATTTGGTGTAGGCATGATAACCCAACAGGGCAGAACAGTAAAGCTGTGTAAAATACTTAGCCAACCTTGAAATGTCCAACAGCTTTCGATTGTTTTCAGAACCAGTATCAAATAATACGCATGTCTTTATGATTTGGGCATAGTACAGGAGAATTAAAACTGCATCGCTAGGTGGACTTCTGATACGCACAAAATCATAGCCCTCTTTTGTTGTATAAGCACAATAGAGAATAACCCTTGATTGTGTATGTTTCTTCTTGGTCGTATTCTATGGCTTGTTTTCTCTTTTTTGCTTTTTTATTGGTTCGAATAAATCTGTATTCCTTTCAAGTCTCTCTGTTATAAAAGTCTCCTCGGCCAGTTTCCCAATTGATTCAGCAGCCATGATATCGGTGTTGATGTGGGTAGGTGTAGGAGTACCAGCCCCAATACGGAACAGCTTATCATTATAATCGAGACTGAAAGGATTCATGAAGCTTTCGACGGACTCCATTACATTTACAGCGACTGCCTCACGTTTGCGTATCTGTGAAGAAAGGGCATCTCAATGTCTATTGTTTATATCTGTCTCGGCTGTCATATCTGCCATTTGGAGCATTGTTTCCACATATCTTGCTCGTTCGTGTGCCGTCTTTCCCCAACGTCGATGTGCATCATAGTTATTCAAGATAACAGATACGCCAGCCACGCTTTCTCCTGCTCATGCACGCGATTTTGCGCGCTTCATAAATGTCTCCTCTATTGTTTTGTATACTGCCCACAAATTTCCAGGCACAACGGATCTTACAACACGTATAGCACCTAGCTTAATCAGCTCTGTTGCTCAGGGGTGTGATTCTTCTTTGTTTGCCAAGACAACAGAAAGTAGCTAAGATACCTTGCATAATTCTTCCCATCAAAACTAAAGAACAGGTCAGCCATTCGATTGCGACATGGACCGTACAGATAGTAACTGTGTGTCTTAACTGCATTTAGGAGAGACCACAGCAACCAAACATGGTCTATGTAAGACAACCAAAACTGGGCAGTCTTACCTAATTCGCCATTGCTAACTCACAGTCGCAAGTCTGAGTAGTCATTTAGATATGAATGAAATGCTGTATCATTCGAGAATAGTTCGAAATTCTCTTTGGTTCTTACTTCCAAAAATGTGGTTACTTTTGCTGATGAATTTGGTGGCAAATTCCTTAATAACCGGACCGTTTCGTAGAATGGTATTTGTAGAGTAGCACTCGTCCAAGACCTTCAGCAGTTGCTTTGTGGCAGTAGATGGCCCGACTATAATTCGTACCAGGCAGCCCACCTTTAATAGATCCGGAAGACATCAGGCCAGATCCTAGTAGCCTCTCAGTGAATCCGAATCTACTCATCTTCTTCCATGTATGATTTTCATATAGGCGCATGCCAAATGAAAAGTACCAATCATAACTATGTGATCATTATAGTAGTCTCGGCCTTTCCATATGGTAGGCTAAGCTTTCATACACACGCCTAGATCAAAGTTAGTTGTGGCATATTTCTGCCCAGCATCTTCTGATGCCTTTTTGTACATTATTAGACACTCTTTTACAGTGGCACATTCTGTTATTGATCAAATGCTTTCTAATTACATCCTACTTCTTTGATTTTTTTACTCCTGATGCCGTATTTGTTGCTTGATTAGCATATAAAATCCATCTATATGTAAAGCAATTACTTCGATTCGATGATATGCTCATTTCATGTTTAGTTTACAATGATTCCATTTTTCATTGATTCTCAAAAATTGGCTATTATGTCAGTTGTCATAGTAACAATATTCTATTAAATGAGTAATCTTTTACTCATTATCTTTGTCAAATGGTGCCTTTTAATCAATCTTAAGCTGTTAATAATAGAATGTTCCTTTAGCGGTGCTTAGTCAGTGATAGCAACACACAGTTACTTTATTTTAAGCTGTGCCGAGATTTGTGACCTTTTGACCTCTTCCGACCTCATTATGAAACTGATTTGCATGGAAACCATATGCAATCATGGACGATACTATAAGCAACATTTTGAGTGGTCGATCACCAATCTACACCTATTCTATCAAAATATACTTAATTAGCTTACAATGAATGCATTTTTCATTGATTCTAAAAAATTGGCCATGCTGTCAGTTGTCATAGTAACAGAATTCTATTAAATGAGTACACTTTTACTCATTATATTTGTCAAATGGTGCCTTTTGATCAATCTTAAGCTGTTAAACTAGAATCTTCCTTTACTGGTGCTTGGCCGGTGATAGCAACATACAGTTGCTAGATTTTAAGCTGTGGTGAATATTTGTGACCTTTTGACCTCTGCCGATCTCATTATGAAACTGATTTACATGTACCCCATATGCAATCGTAGATGATATTTTAAGTAACGTCTTGAGTGGTCGATCACTAATCTACAATGATCCTATCAAAGGATATCTCAGTTATTATTACCTCTACCCCTTAATACGGTCTGCTTCACTGTGAGTATTAACTCTAATATAACCCATCAAAAACCATATTGAGTCACAGTTTATCACATGTTAACATACATAATCTTAAAAAGGACATCGAAAGCTGTTAGAAAAATATAGTTTCGTCAATTAGGGGGTGAGGGTGGTATCCAGGTCGACCCATCCAGCCCTCGGAATAATAGTCCGACACGTTGTACGAATTGTATGTCTTTGCTATTAAATAAACATTACCCAGCTAGTTTAACCGAATTAGTTTCAAAATAGTCAACAGCTAACCTGTATAGTTTATTGGAAATTGAGATTCAGAGAGTGCAACCCCTCTTGTGCCGATTAACCGTTTAATGATACAATTTGTCAAGGTGGCATCTGTAGAGTAGTCTTGATGAGTGCCCGTTTACAGCCCAAGAGAATTTTTTTTTTTTAAATAAATTTACCACTGAATGACTGGCTCGGAAAATATTCTTCTGTTGCACTGCAAAGGGGCACTGTCCATGCACAGACTTGAATCTTCCTCACCGTTACCACTTTGATGGCAACCCGGGCCAAAACAAATCTACAGCGGTGTTGAGGAATCTCCGTTTGCAGGACAAAGATAATTTGTCGTTTGATTTCAAAATGTATTATTCCCTTGAACACCCTTTACCATTACAGGGGTAATGCATAGGAGTACCGTTTGACCGCTTCGAGAGGGTTTAAGTAATTGATGATCAGGCGAGATAGGTATAATAATACTCATAATCTTCTAGTGGCTACAATTAATGCGCCTATTGGCATCACTGTTCAAGTTGTTTCGTGGCTTTTGCCTTGTGAAACAAAAGAATTTTATAAATTCATGTCGAATTGGTTTCATGGCCAGTACATACACAAGTGGATTCATAATGCTGTTTGCAAACAATACATGTATAAGAACCAGGTACAGAGTATCACTAGCATAGCTATAGTCATCGATGCGCGTGCCTTGTATCAGCATATATACCATAGATGGGAACCAGCATATGTAGAATAAAATAATCACTATAGCAACGACATGGGCGTCCGGGTTCTTTCGTTCTTGTTGAACTTCTACTAATCTTTTCGATCTGATGTAAGCGAAATATTTCAGCACATGAATTAGGAATATGGCACCACATGGGATAATGGTAAGAAAAACCAATATTGATATGTCTTTGGCAGCAACGTCACCAAGAAAAATGCATACTATAACCTGTTTCCCATCAATAACTGTGGTAGATGAACGCCACCAAACGGTGTAAGCGGCAGCACCACAACCAGATACAGTGACAATAATGGCACAACATCTCACCATTAAACCCACTGTCACTGAAGCTCTGGACTTAAGGGGTGACACGACCTGGTAAAGGCGAAGACCCGCAAAGAAGATTAGATGATATTCACTACCGCCCATACCGAGACTTGATACAAACATTGTTAGGAAGCACATGCATCCAGCGTCTGCTGTCGGCATTGTAAACATATGCATGGCTCCCGCTAGACAGGTACATGCATCCATTACGGCTAGGCTAGTTAAGATGGTAAATAGAGGTGTTTGATATTTCTTAGACTTAATAAAGTAAATTATTATGGCTACATTGAGCATGATTCCTATCACTTCAAAGAATGTTGGTACCTCCGTATACAAATAACTTGGTATATTCAAATTCCATGCAGCTATCTCCATATTGGTGTGATTCGCCGGCCGCCTAGGTAGATTTGTTGGTACAGAATCGGCATCCATGCTGGAGTAAATGATCACCCAAACAAATTGATATATTATGCACACGCTAATCCAGAGACGAGACTATATAACGCACTACCTGATACAGATCTTTATTTGAATAATATTGTGTGCGAAAATAATGTATACATAATATATGCCAAGCATGTACGTGTCACCCAAAAGAATTGGTAACATACTATAATAAATGTGGTAACAAGTTAATATACACGTCAGGATGAAGAAAATATGTTCGCGATCTTTGCCCAATGGGTAGATTTTCTCTATGGCCTATTTATCTTGGGGCTATCAGAACGATGAAGTTTGTGTTTCGTTTAAGTCTCTTCCCACCATTGCTTAGATAAATGGTCTGGCTGTACGTGTAGCCTATGTCGTGAAATATGCTTTGATCAGGTTGTGTAGAATCGCCGTTCACATCAGGAGCTCTATTTTGCTACATTTTCGAACTTCGAATACAGCATACTCGCAGAGAGTGAAAATAACTAGCATTTGTATCAGCTTATATGTCTATTGCTTGAAACACAAACATATAATTATTGTAATTTTGATGTGCATTCTCCTAAACCAATACTTGTGTTTAAGTGTGGCAATACAGTAGCATATCAAAAGGTAATATTTTGTATGGTAAGATTAATTCTTATGAGAGAGTGGGGATATCGATCATTGCTCAGCGGGGATAGGACATTGACCCCATTGAGCAGTACAATAAATAATCAAAAGTATGCGTATCTATTCTTTCAGGTAACACGCTGATTGTTTGCTTCTTTTGTTGTTAATGCATGTATGGGTTTTTTCTCAGGAAATATAAAGTAGATGATAGCAGGGTCAACATCGCATACATTCATGGGCGGAATATAGAGAAACGCAAAGATAATACTTTGTATTGCACCTTGCGGTAAATATACCTATTGAAGTTTATTGATCCACGAGCCATTCTCCGCATTGTTTGTTCATATCACATCGACATGATCACAACATACACACCAAATGCCAACCATCTACCGGTATAGGGTAGTTGTGTTATACCTGTCAGCATAGTATACATGTATGTATGCTCAACAACACTTCACTATAGATGTTAAAGTTGCTGATTTAAATACCGTTTAGAAGAAACACTTGTGACTAAATACAATAGGAAACACAATACATACATGCAGTTTATTTACAAGTATGTCATAGAATCAATACAAGCAAAACAGGTATTTAATGATACATTATATTAAGATATTTTACAGCATATTAAGCATAACATGTTATATGTCTAAATTACTAAATGTTACGCAGAGAAACTGTTCTTTCTTAACCGTGTCTCCTTAATGAGCTTTATATTTAATCTGAAAGTTTTGTATTGATATTCTAATAGTTAACGTTTTGCACACCTTTTATCTACGTTTATTAAGAATTTCAAAATGTATCCTTATTAAATGTCCATGAATGGTATTTTTTTAATTTACTGCTGGAAAGCTGGCTTTGTTACACGAAAGGGTTAACCTTGAGTAGTTAATGTCTTTACTATTTAAAAAACATTCTCTTGAATATTTTGAAACTAATTTGACGGGGCGATGTTGCTACTGACAGCAACATCACCCTGTCAAAGTAGTTTCAAAATATTCAACAGCGCACCTGTATAGTTTTCTGGAAATTGAGAGTCAGATAGTGTAGGGATCGATTGTACCCTTTAGAACCTTCTGTATGTTTTCTGCAAATCAGTTGAAAAATTACGACTGGAATGCTGGGCCGGATTAGCCACTCGGCTATATAGGCTACAGCCTAGGGCCTCGTACATAAGGGGGCCTCGCTTTTTAAACAAAAAACAAACAAAAGAAATTAAGTTTTCTTTCTATAGTCTACGTAACGCAACGAAGAGACAACCTCGATCCTAGCGACACGATAGTAATGCCCATTTACAGTCCATGAGAAGAGAATTTGTGAAAATCTACTACTGGAATGACCGGCTCGGTAACCGAGCCAGTCATTCCAGTCGTACATTTTCAAAAAATGTTCTTGCTCTGCAAATGGCCATTGGATCTGCTAAGACGTGAATCTTATTGTCCACTTAAAACTACTTTGATGGTCAAAATAATCATACAGTGGTGCTGAGGTATGGCCATTTGCCGGACGAGAGAATTCTATTTTTGTAAATTTCACTGGTAAATGTACACAAATTGTCTTCTCTTGGCCTTCAAAAATTATATTTCTTTTGAAAAATCTTGACCAATAATAATTAAATAAAAAAATCTAAATAGACGGCAGATTGTATCTCAGAGCGTCTAGATTTAAAATCCGAACAGGGGTTCCAGCCTAGGGCCTCGCAACAGCTTAAGCCGGCACTGCTGGAATGATAAAAAATACTCTTCTCTTGCCCTATAAATGGACACTAGTTAAAGGTATGCTAATCTCATCTCAGATGTTGTATTGTACCGATAGATTATGGCTGATAGATTCCACATCATGCATATCCTGTCACATTTCCTTATCTGTATCACAATTATCTGCTTGTAATATCGCATAAATGTTGAGCAGTGATCGCCACCATTTTTGTCTCCTCAAGCGATAGTGTGTAATGTCACGCAAGTGCCAATGCATTAAATTCTTTATTATGTAATCCGTATCGCGTTAAATATTTGAAATTAATTTTACTGGAAGTTGTTGCTGCCTATAAGTTTCAAAATATTCAACCGCTTACCTGTATGGTTGCTTTTATACGAAATTGCCAAACTATAGCTGGCACCTCTATGATGGAGCGTATATACCAAGGCGGCACGTTCGTGTTTTTTTCTGATTCGTTGGAAAGTAAATCATGACAGCCATCATAGGGTGTAGAAATGTACCAACATTTAGCTACTAAGGCCTGCATATCTTTCCTCAGCGGCACGATAAAAAGCTTAACATTACCCGCATAGTTTATGAGTGGCATATTAGATCACCTGGATAGTTATTGGGAGATGAGGTTAGTTTTTCTTTAAGCAGAAACTTAAATTGTCTTTAGCATTGCCCGCTTAATGGTGACATACTACCTCTGCTGTAGTAATGAGGAATGCCAATTTGCAGGACAGATATTTTTATAAATTTCGGTGATTTTAATCCATGGAATTCCGGGTTCAAAGGTTTAACTACATTTTATTCAGTCATTCAATAAATAATAAGGACAATGCAATCATATGATATACCATATAGGAAAGTTGTTCCCAGTCAACGTCCACGCCACATGAGTATCTTTATGAACATTTCAACCATTTCATGTTATATAAAACGTTCTGTTGAATATGGAATATGGATTCTAAATCTCGGAATGCCTAAATTGATTCCAATATGATCATGTCGATAGTCACTTACAGGACTGGCGGTATGATCAGCGAACGAAAAGAAGAAAAGAAGAAGATTCCAATAGAAAGCTCATGTCTACCTATGCCTCCGCCCTCACCCCCACACCCCCACCTCATTTGTAGCTAGGTGCCTTCACATTCAACGTATACCCTTCCATTTTAAAGTAGGCTCTCTCGATTTCTAGCTGTATCCCGCCCATTTTTTTATTTTAACGAGGATTCGCACTTGCATTAAGCGTTCTGAAATCGATTTATGCATTTTGAATCTTAGATTCCTAGAGTAATAAATCCAAGATAACCATAGATGTGAGCTGTTGGATATGTTTGAAACTAATTTTACTAGGTGTTGTTGCCGAAAAAAGGCAGCAACGGGGATCCGTCTAATTAGCTTCAAAATATTCAACAAAATGTTTATTACATAGAAAAGACGTGTAGTTCGTGCACTTGACGGACTATTCAATGGGCATGGCGGGCCTAGATTTGCCATTCGTTGGGCGTTTTGATTGCGAGCTCCGGCTGCATGTGACTCAATCGAGTATGGTGTCATATACTTGAATGGCAGATCGAATCAATCCCTTATCTTTTTATACGAATCTATGACGCAACATGTCATTCATATTATATATCAAGGCCATGCCGTGAAATGGCAAGCCATTATTTCATCGTAATGGACTAATTTTTAGTTATACCCCGCCCATCTCTAGCCAATCTCCACCCACACCTCGCTCGTGTTGGGATCGATCTGTCTCTGAACTCCCTCACTATCAATTTCCAGAAAGCTATACAGGTAAGCTGGTGAATATTTTGAAACTAATTTGATTAGGTAATGTTGCTGCCTATGGCAACAACAGCGCCCAGTCAAATAAGTTACAAAATATTCAACAGCATGTTTATTAAATAGTAGAAACATACAATTCGTGCAGCGTGTCGGACTATTAAGAGTTAAAGACGGGCCTAATAGTATCATTTATGACGTAATGATTATAACGTCATCATACACGCGGCTTAACTTATTAGGATGTTATATGGTGTCAAATCATCAATGGATACTCTGGAACGGTGGATTAGCATGACCTCTACATCTCTAATATCTGAAGGCGAAAATGAAACTTATTGGAAGATATAAAATGTGAAAAGGTGTTCATTCAACACATGGTTTATCTTTATCGCATGATAGATCACTTCTACTCGCTCACTCCCTCACTCACTGACCCCGGTCCAACCACACTTTCCCTCCCGCTGTCTTGTCCATCACGCCTTTCTAAACCCCGTCCAACTATCCGTCAACCTCTCGATCCTCTCTCTATTGCTGTCTTTCTCTTCCGCCATTTCTCGCTCCACCTCTCCCTCCATCTGCCCTCTAGCTCATTGTCCACATCTCACGCTTCATCACGCCCTGTTTGACTATTTCTCTGTCTTGCCCCATCTCTTCCTCCCTGGCTCCCAGTCACCACTTACCACAGCGATACACTCATTCTCTATGCGTGATAATGTGTGATATAGACATCAACAATGACAATGCTGAGGCACTAATAGACTACCGGTAGAGCCAATTTAAACCCTCTTAAACTCAACTTAAAAAAAACAACGGTGCAGTGTTTTTCACACATTGTTATTTGAAAGCCATAGAGAAGAGTATTTTTTTAATATTTACCACTAGAATGAGCCAGTCATTCTAGTGGTAGATTTTCAAAATACTCTTCTCTCTTCTCTCGGCCTGCGAATAGGCACTGGCTAGGTAAAAATTTCAATTTTCTTTACTATTACCCCTTTGGTGGTTAAGGCAGCGAAAAGAAATTCAGTGGTAAATTTTCAAAAATATAGTCTTCTAAAATTCAAATATCTTGACAAATATTGGCCATCAAAATGTTTAATTGATATATCAAGTAGTATTTTGAGCACTTTGAGGCGCTGTCAACACAAGAGGGGCTAAAGCTGATTTGACGGCTTATTGCAAAGTCCTCTTGAACCACCTATTTTAATGGACCATTCTGGTTTTATCTATGCCCCAACGATTGTTAGCTAAGCTCCACAAACACTTTGCTATGTTGTGATCGATCGATCCCTGAACTGGCTGATTATCAATTTGCAGAAAACTATACCGGTAAGTTGTTGCATATTTTGAAACTAATTTGATTCGGCGCGGTTTATGCTTATGACTGCAACTAGAGCTAAGCGATATACCGATCTCACACCGTAAACTGATTCAATATGGCGACGGTGTGCAAACCGTCGTAACCACACTCAAATCGAGTTTTTGGTTTAGCCACTACTGATTAATCTATTTTTTAAATTACAAATATTGCTGCTAAGTCGGCCTCTGTAGAGGTCTTGAGAACTGTCAATTTGCATAGCTAAAGAAGTCTATTTTTGACAATTTACCACTGGAATTACTGGCTCGATAATAAAACCAGACACTCTAGGGGTACATTTCCAAAAGAAATCCATGAACAATTATAATTATATTGACCAAATGTGTCCAGTAAAGGATTAAAACACAGACCCAGCCAACATTTCCGTTATTTCCTATTCCTACAAAATTGCTTATGATGAATTGCACTCTGTCTGTAATATTTCCAATATTTTGAAAATATTGTGACTGCAAGATGCTGCTGTTGTTTGTAGCACCGAATCGCACTCTAATTAGTTTCGAAATATTTAACATACGCGATAATATTTTTTTAAATGATTGACTTTCTATTGGTCTTTAGTGTTCGGCGTTAACATAATCTAATTGTGTATAAAATGATTTTTCTACTTAATTCGTGTACGTATGATCGGCGCTCGTTAACGTGTCTCGTGATGCATGAATAATTATCACTTATTCCGATAAAATCACATGATTACCTATCTCTAAGTTTCTGATAATCTAAACAGACAGTCCACATCGCGAGTTCCGAGGGATTTTTAAATTGCTGCAGTTCGGATACAATATAAACATGTTTATTGGCGCTGTATTTTTGAGTGAGGGAGGTATCACGGCAAAGCTAAGTAGAGCATGCTCTAATCATACCCACGCCTTGTAACGGGACAAAATCATCATTACTGGGATGTGTAAACGATACGATTCGATGACCGCTTGTCACCAGAATGTTAAAATGGGAGTAATTAATTGAAAGATTTTGCTGTTCCGTGACATTCACAATTTTCAACAAGCAGTCTAAAAATAATAGCACATTATTTAACTGATTAACAACAGCTAGGGTATATATCCCGTTGTTCGACGCGTGAGGAGTAAACACACGATAAATCTCGCGCATTAGAATTAAGTGATTGTAAATGGAACACAAATTATTGTTAGTTGGTAAGAAGCTAGATTTTAACAATTACAGGCGTAATCCGAAGTTATTGGCTTGATTGGCGTCTATCGAGTCCCTGGTTCCATGTGCCATTCACGCTGGTTTGTATTTCAGTCTATTACTACTTCCCCAGGTTTACACTGGTAGCAATTTATACTCCTGGCGGAGAGAAAGGCGGTTAGGAGCGAAGTAGATTGCCGATGTTTCCATCGATTGATCGTCCGCCATTTCATCGCCTGACACTGACAGTTGAGCGGGATTTGAACCTCGGCCTGTTGATTACCAGTCGATCACGCTAACACCACCTCACGTATTTTGGGTCAAAGGTTCCAGACTATGCACGTATAGTTGCTACATGCTTATCGAAAGAATATTACATACAGAAATTGTACACACTCATCCCTGGCCCCACCAACCCCATAAAGCCAAATTGCAGTTCAAACCAGTTTGAAAATTTAAATAGTAATGACATACAATTCGTACAACAACACTTAGTCCGTCATTAATTAATGGTTCGTGACGAACTTATGCACGCCATTCATGATGCCATTGATTGTCCTCATTCGTCCTTCTTTCCTATTTTTCGTTTTTCGTGATGAGGAGCGGATGGCTAATGGCTAGATAAGGGATGGATTGAGGTGGGTATTGGTAATGATAAAGATGTGTCTGCGGATGCATTGGGTCACGATACCACTTTATCTACTTGTCTTGTATAGCGATTATTATGATACGTGTTATCATAATAACTCTTATAGTTTTTGTTTTACTACAAAGTATGTGCTGTACAAATGAATCCAGTTAGGGTGCCCCGACAGCTAGGCTAAATAATTGAAGGGATGGGTAAGTGGGCGACTATGACATGCCTGAAGATCAATTAAGACACTACGTCACCCAGCTGTGCGAATTTAATTGCCCTGTATATCGATTATTCAGCCGCTGTTAAAGGGATGCTAATCTGATCTCACACATTGTATTGTGCCGATAGATTGTGGTGCATAGATACCAAAACTTCATATCAGGTTACATTCCCGCGTCTTATCACAATTGTTTGCATTGTAATATCGCGTAAATGTGGAACAATCATCGTCACCATTTTGTCTCCTCAAGCAATAGTGTGTGATGTCATGTAAGTGCCAATGCATACAATTATTTTTTATGCAGTCGTCATCTTGCTGAATATTGTGGGCCTAATTTGACTGGAAGATGTTGTTGCCTATGGCAGCCTATGGCAGTAGCAAATTCCAGCCATGTTGGCTTCAGAATTTCCATCAACTTACTTATATGGCTGCGTGTAGGACACATTATGCCATATTTATCAAACCATGGATGTTAACTCTATAAGAGAGCGTATATATCGAGCCAGACACGCTAGCTGTTCTGATTGGTTGACAAGCTAAGAATGACAGCCATTCTATAATGTTGAAATGTGTCAAGTCTGAAGCTCTTTCGTGTCGACTAGATAAAAAAGCTAACATATCAGGGATGGACTATGAGTGGTAAATTCTAGCACCTCAATGGCTAAGGTAAGATACGGAGAGTATTCCTTTAATAGTACATGTATAGCTCGTTTTCCCTTGAATATATCTGCTGTTCAAATGCGTCTAGTCACGATATGATGATTTAACTCATCGAAGCCTGAGATCCTAGATTCCCAATTAGAAACCATTATACAAGTATTAAGCTGTTGAATACTTTGAAGCTGGTCTGACTGCGCCGTGTTGCTTCCATTGGCAATAACACCTCCTATTCAGATTGGTTTCAGAATATATATATATATATGTTAACCCCTATTGTGCCAACAGCGCCTCAAAGTGCTCAAAATAACTATTTGATATGTGAATTAAACATTTTGATGGTCAATATTGTTCAAGATATTTTAATTTTAGAACACTATTTTTTGTGTAAATTTAGCACTGAATTCGTTTCGCTGCCTTGACCATTAAAGGAGTAATAGAAAAGAAAATTAAAGGTTTTAGGGAGCCAGTGTCTATCTGCAGACCGAGAAATGAGAGAAGAGCATTTTGAAAATTTACCAGTAAATATTTAAAAATACTCTTCTCTAGGCCTTTCAGATAGGTTGTAGATAACCAAAGAACATGAAATATCACGCTACATACTTGCATTGTACATACTTTCCTGTACTGCGTTACGGTGATTTCTGTATATATATATTTAATTTTAATTTTAAATTGTACATTAGGCTACTAAGTTTGATGCTTATTTCATTTAATCTGCTCAATTTATCTCATTTTTCCTTTTTATTTTCTCTAAACAGTCTCTATTACGATAGCAACAGTACTTTCAAATATGTGAGAGAGGGCGAGATAATGAGTGGTTAGTGATACCCGGAACATGATACCCCGAACTCGGTGGGTAATGATTTACAACAATACAGGACCTCCATAGTTTTATTTCATATAAAATCACATTCGTGTTATAAAAGTCATAAGTCCATATATGTTTCAAACATTAAACATTATACGCGGCAGCTTGATCTGAAAATAGAAGATATTGAGCATATTTGATAGAAATAAATTATGGACACATAATGTTTATTATATGTCTATTTTATCGCCGCGCCTGATGTTCCATACATATCCTAGTCAAACTTATCCAATGTACTTGATATGGCTGTGGACACACCCATGCCTCTAATAATAAGGGGGATTTAACTGAGGATTTACTAAATCCAGCGCTTTACAATCTCAAAGACATATCATTTTAAAGAATGTGTACACGTTAATTAGTGAACCAACGTGCATAACACGCACCCGCTGGAACACTTCTTGGCCATATACTGACTTATGGCAGCACTGACTCAGTTGAGTCAGGTGTCTAACACAAGTATATCGAATACAGTGACCATTCAGCAACATACGTTGCTGTACAGATACGGATACACATTGAAAGAACTTATAAACGAAAAAAGCAATTTTGAGGGATTGAACAAAGAACTGTATGATACAACCTGAGTATCTTTATTTGGGTCTTGTGATGATGGTAATGAAATGTGTAATCTATTCAACAATCTATTTCTAGATATGGCAACTGAATTTATCCCAAACAGAGTAGTAAAAATTAGATCAGATGACAAACCTTGGTTTGACGGTGCACTAAGGCGAGAAATCCGACAAAGAGATCACCTTAAGAAAAAAACAAGACACAGACAGCATCAAATTGAATGGTATAAATTTAAAGGACAACGTAATAAAGTTAACAATATGAAAAATGCAAAGCAGGACTTAGTAGGATCAGCTAATTTAATGCTTGATGAATTATCTATTCATAGCCCACGTCCTTACTGGAAATTAGTTTAGCAACTTATAAACAGCGGCCCTACAACACATATTCCTATACAATGATACTGGTGTTGCAAAATATGCCGCCACCTGAAAAAAGCAGCATGTTTAAACAATTATTTTTCATCCATTTCAAACTGCAAGGATACAGGTGCGCACTTACCAATACTTGACAGAAAAACAAATAATATACTTTCCGACATTTCCATTCAGGAATCCGAAATAATTGACGTTATTAAAACACTGAATTTAAACAATCTTTCTGACAATGATGCGATAAGTCATAACATGTTCAACGAAGCGATGCACTCCACAGCCTTTCCAGTATACATGTTATTTAATAATTCTATCGAAAGTGGCATATTTCCCGAAGCATGGAAAACAGCCACCGTTTTCTCATTATTAAGGAAATGCGATCGGGAATTTTCGGATAATTACCGACCAATTCCGCTGCTAAGTACTGTCGGGAAAACTATGGAAATAATACTTCACCTTATTGGACACACTACTCTACAAAAATAACAATCTGGCTTCCGCCCAATCCTTTCGACTGTATTCCAACTTAGTGTGTCGTGCCACATCCTGTCGAATGCACTAGATGAATGCAAATCTTCATGCATTGTACGTTGCGATATTTAGAATGCATTTGGTGTGTTGCATAGATGACCGCTGTTTAAGTTAGAGGTGCATGGGTTTGGAAGGAAGCCTTCTTACATGGTTCAAGAGCTACCTGTGTTCATGAAAGCAGTACATCTCAGTTAATCAAGAAAATCCTCCAATAAGACAAATCGAAGCAAGCGTCCACCAAGCCCTGGTACCCAGTCCACTCTTATTTTAATTTATATAAATGATATCTCACAGAATATCGAGGGCATCTTAAGATCATACACCGACGACACTGCACTCTGTTGCTACAGTGCATCGGCCAACGAAATAGAGAGAAAACTGCACAGCGACATAAACCTAATTTCTGCATCGTCCAAGCAATGGTTAGTCCTCTTCAATGCTACAAATACCGCGAATCTTATTATAACAAATTCACATACCTTCATATCCCTAGACATATTTTTAAATAATACGCTATTATCATCAGTACCATCCAGCAAGTATCTTGGCATAAACGTTTCAAGCGAGTTAAAATGGACTGCTCGTATATATCAAATAGCAAAGGAAGTTGCAAAAATCTTAGCTACCACGAAGCAAATGAAGTATACCTTAAGCAGAAAAACCTTATGCAAAATGTACACTGCATAAGTACGCCCTGTGTCCGAATATAACAGTGAGGTTTACGATGGCTGCTCTCGTCGGGATTCTGAAAGACTTCAAGTGATTTTAAATGAAGCCATGAGAATAATAACTGGCTTACCAAACTATATACCTTTAGAAATCCTATATAAAGAGACTAGCATAATTCACTTTCACGAGCGTCGTAAACAAAATATACAACTTATATTATTCTGTAAAATCATACACGGATATTGTCCTGATTATATAACAAATATAATGCCTAGAATTAGTTGATGTCACAGACAATAACCTTAGACATTCTAAAGGTTGTATTCCACCGAACCACCATCTTGAAATATTTCAAAACACTTTCAAACCAAGTGTTATCCAATTGTGGAATAATCTAAGATTAACTCCCAAGATTTCGGTTTTTAAAACAAATCTGAAAAAAATATTATCAAAATGTGCAGGACCAATTCACGACATACTGTTCATTTGGTAAAAGACGCAAAAATAGCTTAACATGCAAACTAAGAAATAACTTCCGCTAACTAAGCAATGATTTGTATACATATCACCTACTTAAACATACCAACGCTTCTTACTGTCATAGTCCAGAATCCTCTCATCATTGCTTTTTTAATCTCCAAGATGGGCAAATGAAAGAGACGATTTATTTGATTCCATTTATGAAATTACGGCAGATATTTCAGTAGACATTTTTTTGCGGGGAAGTAATATATTTTCTACTGATATTAATGAAGATTTACTAAGAAAAGTACATACATTTATAAGACAAACTAAAACGTTTTAACATTATTGAAAACATGTTTCTTCGTATAATCTTTCTACCAGTAAACCCATCAAATGTGAATATTCTGTATTTGTGTATGCATGGTGATGATGATGTTGATGTTGATGTTGATGTGTAAAGTATGATAACATTATTGATTGATGTGGTAAATTTGAGCTCCTCCCTCTTCATCTCTCTCTCTCATTCTGATGTATGTAAATATAAATATAAATTGTGTATATGAGTTTAATTGTATGCTGTCGTCCAATTATTTTCTATGGGGTGTGCTAAAATAAGTTGCTAGAACTTGTGCCCAATCCTATTGTACAGCTGTTACACTAAAATATGTATAAAAAAGGATAATACTCAGATAATAATGGTGTGTGGCTTGCGCTCTCAGGTGTGCACACAAGATACTTAATGTCTCGTGGCAAACGACTAACAGGAACACATTACTCACAGCTCGTGCTCCTTCTATGAATAGTTTCATGAATGTAAACGTTGATCCTTTAACCCCTCGTGTGTCGCCCGTGCCTCACAACGCTCATAATGTGACTTATATCAATTCAGCCATTAACTTTTCAAGAGTTTTCAAGCAAATTGAAATTTTTGCTCAGTGAATGATCATTTGCTGGCCAAGACAAGACTGGCTTTTTTGTAAGTTTATAACTGGAATATAGGAAAATCGTTTTAAGAGGTGTTTATTACCAGTTTGACGATTAAAAGTGTTAATGGTAATAAAACCCTAAATTATGTGACTGAGCAGCCTGCAGATGCAGCTTGCAGGTGATGGCGATGCTCAGTCACCATGCGACCAAGAATGCTATGGGCCCTGACAATTAAAACAGGACAATAAAACAATCCGACGAAGCTGTCGTCCATGGTGGTTATGGCGACAGCCGTTATTCTGCCTGTGTGATTAAGGTAGTTGTGCCAGCAGAAATACATGGGAATTCTTGCATCCAGGTTTACGCGGTAATAATTCTTCTAGATCCTGAAGTTGAGGAGGTAAGGGCGGTTAGGCCTAGCTGGGCAATCGTGACACCCCGGCAGTTGTTTTGACATGGCACACGTTCGTATCACGATATACTAACTTAGTTAGTGTAGCACCTTGAAGTAGGAGTCCCGCGGGTTGTGGGATTCTCGAGTAAGCGTTTATGGCTTACTTCAAAGCCGCACAACCCACGATACTGCTACTTTAACGTTTTGGTGGCTGATGCCAATGTGGAGGAGTATGCCACGGTGATGGGCTACATTTCAGTCATGGCGGTGCTACTGCTTGTTGCTGGTAATGCTGATGTAAAATTGGATTGAGTTAGAAGCGCGGTCGTGGGTGGACCTTTTTCCTTTCCATAGGGCAAAAAAGATATCGAGTTTCTATTAATGTCCGATTTCTGGTCAGTTTTCTCTGACGAGACATCTGAAAGCTGTTCTGCTGATGCTATGTAGAATTGTAGAATGGTGGTTCTATCCATAAATGTGGAAATGATTATAAATACATTAAACGTACTGGTGCTTTCCGTGAGCAGGTTTAGGACGGAGATTTAAACCATGCGTGGACAGTGCATTAGAAAACAAAGAATGACTAGAGAACATTTACTAAAGTAACTGTAATTCTGTGTTGGACATGAAGAAATAGGATAAGGACTCTTCTAACTCGACCATAGTAAATGTCTGCGCAAGTGGAGTTGCTTTCTACCAAAAACGAAAATTGGGCATTTGTCCCCTAACTGACATTGACCGTACCAAGAATCACGGAAAAAGCCATCAAATGTCATTTAAAAGGAGAAATTAATGAATTTTGTTTGTCCCAGATAGTCAGAGAGAATCGAAATTCATCAGAGTCAATTGCCTCAATCAACTTCAACAGGTAGCGAGAGGTAATTCATGACAAAAACAAAAATTGGTTAATTTGACACACCCACACTCCCATTGACCTTGACCATGGTCGGGTTACTGTTCAAACCGTTGGATCCGGCAACCTTAATTTACATTGGTGAAGTGTTACCATAATCAGGGAAAGGTCAAATAAAGGAGAAAGTACTGAATTTAGTTTGGGCCAGGTAGTCAGAGAGAATCGAAATTCATCAGATTCAATTGCCTCAATCAACTTCAACAGGTAAAGGGAGTTAATTCATGCCAAAAACAAATATTGGTCTATTTGACACTTGATTGACCTTGACTTTGGTTTAGCCACTTTCAAACCATCACCATTGGACCCGGCATCTTTGATTTATTTTCATGACGTTTTACAAAATCAAGGAAAAAGCCATCAACCGTCAAATAAAGGAGAAATTAAGGAATTCTGTTTAGACCAGTTAGTCAGAGAGAATCGAAATTCATCAGATTCAATTGCCTTAATCAACTTCAACAGGTAAAGGGAGGTGATTCATGCCAAAAACTAAAATTTGGGCAATTTGACACTTGATTTCCTTTGACCATGGTTGGGCCATTTTCAAACCATCACCATTGGATCCGGCATTCTTGATTGCATTTTAGTACAGTTTTATAAAAATAAAGGAAAAAGCCATCAAATGTAAATTAAAATGATAAATTAATGAGTTTTGTTTGGCCCAGGTAGTCAGAGAGAATCGAAATTCACGCGATTCAATTGCCTCAATCAACTACAACATGTAAAGGGAGGTAATTAATTTCAAAAACTAAAATTCCTCAATTTGACACGAGATTTACATTGACCTTGGTCGTGCCAGTTTCAAACCATCCCCATTGGATCCGGCATCCTTGATTTAAATTGCTGAAAATTTACCAAAACCAAGGAAAATGCATCAAATGTCAAATAAATGAAAAATGTATTAATTTTATTTGGCCCATGTAGTCAGAGAGAATCGAAATTCACCCAATTCAATCACGACACGTAAAGGTATTCATGCCAAAAACAAAAATTTGTCAATTTGACCCAAGATTGACGTTGACCTTGGTCGGTTCACTTTCAAACCATCACCATTGGATCCGCCATTTACATTGTTGAAGTTTTACCAAAATCAAGGAAACGGCCATCAAATGTGAAATAAAGGAGAAATGAATGAATTTTGTTTGGCCAGGTAGTAAGAGAGAATCGACATTCACCTGATTCAATTTCCTCAATCAACTTCAACAGGTAAATGGAGGTAATTCATGCCAAAACAAAAATTTGTCAAGTTAACCACTGATTTACCTTGACTTTGCTCGGGTCACTTTCAAACCATCATCATTGGATACGACATCCTTGATTTACATTGATGAAGTTTAACCAAACTCAACGAAGAGGCATCACATGTCAAATAAAAGAGAAATTAATTAATTTTGTTTCATCCAGGTAGTCAGAGAGAATCAAAATTCACCAGTTTCAATTGCCTTAATCAATTACAACAGATAAAGGGAGGTAATTCATGCCACAAACAAATAATAGTCAATTTGACCCGTGACTGACCTCAAACTTGGTTGGGTCACTTTTAAACCATCACCATTGGATCCGGCATCCTAGATTTCATTTCAGTGAAGTTTTATAAAGAATTCAATGAAATCAAATGTCAAATAAAGGAGAAATTAAGGAATTATGTTTGACCTTGGTAGTCAGAGAGGATCGAAATTCACAAGATTCAATTGCCATCAACTTTAACAGGTAAAGTGTTCATGAAAGTCAAGGAAAAATCCCTGAAGTGTCAAATAACCGAGAAATCTGCAAATATTATGTGGGCTGCACTGGATTCAAAATTTAACATTTCATACAATATTAGTCTCTCAATCATCTTGTATGGGTAAAGGTAGGACATCTTTGCCAAAGACGAATGCTGGTATCTTGACGTCGAATCACTCCAAACCATCACCATTGGATCTGGCATGCGGGATATGCCACTCATACAGTTTTCAGGAAAATCAAGGAAAACGCCCTGAAGTGTCAAATAACCGAGAAATCTGCAAAGTTAGGTGAGGGTACCAAAAACCAAACATTTCACTTAATCTAGCAATCTCAATGGACCTTTCCATTTTTAGCTATTCCCCACCCATCACTCGCTAAGCTCCACCCACACCTCGCCGTGTTGGGATTGATCGATCCCCAAATGCCCTAACTATTAATTTCCTGAAAACTACACAGGGAAGCTGTTGCATATTTTGTAACTAATTCGACTGGGTGCTGTTGCTGCCCATGGCAGCAACAGCTGCGAGTCAAATTAGTTTCAAATTATTCAACATAATATTTATTAAATAGTAAAAGCAAAGAATTTGTACAACAACGCATAGACCGTCTTCAAATATGCGTTCGTGACGTACTTATCGACGTCATTCATGACGTCATTCATTATGATGTCATTGTACACATCACGCAGTTCATTATGACGTCATTTGATGGGTGAGTACTCTGGAAAAGTGAATTAGCTAGTATATGGGTAATCTATTCCTTCTCTGATGAAGAAGAGGTAACTTCTGCTAAAAATGAAAACTCTTAATTTCGATGCCCAAACTCTAAGTGTAGTCACATTTCAATGATTCATCCTGAATATTCCAATTAATTCCCTATTGGGCCATTTCCCATGCATTGAGGTTCAAAGGTCACAGGTCAAGGTAAACTTTTATGTGGGGGAGACATCTTCATGACCCAAAGGGTAACATCTTGACCAAGTATTATAGTGATACGATCAAAGCTCTAGGTGCAGTCACAGTTCAAATATCCATCCTCAAAATCCCCATTCATTCCCTATGGAGGAATTTTTTCCAAGTGTTGGGGTGGGGTTCAAAGGGCAAAGGTCAAGGTTCTTCAGAACGCGAAGGGCAACGTCCTACCCAAGTATGGTAGTGATCCGATCAAAACTGTGCCTGTAGTCGTAATTCACAAATCTATATTGAATTGTAATCTGGACGCCCACGGAGTGCCCTTCAACATGGGCCTGTGACCCAGGGTTTATACAAACACGAGATGATGTTACAGGGTATCTTCTAAAATATCCATTGATCTTCTCTGATGAAGGGGAGTTCATTTCCACCAAACCGAAAACTGGTAATTTTGACGCCAAAACAGCACCTTTTCACTTAGGTATGTGCCTTCCAGAGGGATCACACCCTTCAGGACTCCACTTCTAACATCCTGACCATGTATGGTAGTGATCCGATCACAATTCTAAGTCTAGTAGCAGTTTAAAGATCAAGATTGGAAATTCCCATACATTTCCCATGGGACTGTTTTGCGGTAGGTACCGCGAAAACTATTGGGCAATTCCAAATTCTTTTGAATCATACGATATCCCAGACTAGGTATCAGAACTCGTCCAAGTTTGGAGTTGATCGGATGCAAACTCTAGGCGGAGATGCGGTCAGAATTCTTTGATAAAGAATAAGAAAGTGAGAAAGAAAGAAGAAGAAAAAGAAAAAGCAGAACTAGAACTACTACTACTACTACTACTACTACTACTACTACTACTACTACTACTACTACTACTACTACTACTACTACTACTACTACTACTACTACTACTACTACTACTACTACTACTACTACTACTACTACTACTACTACTACTACTACTACTACTACTACTACTACTACTACTACTACTACTACTACTACTACTACTACTACTACTACTACTACTACTACTACTAGCACCACCGCCACCACTACCACTAGCACTACCACCACCGCCACCACCACCACCGCTACTACTACTACTACTACTACTACTACTACTACTACTACTACTACTACTACTACTACTACTACTACTACTACTACTACTACTACTACTACTACTACTATTACTACTACTACTACTACTACTACTACTACTACTACTACTACTACTACTACTACTACTACTAGCACCACCGCCACCACTACCACTAGCACTACCACCACCGCCACCACCACCACCGCTACTACTACTACTACTACTACTACTACTACTACTACTACTACTACTACTACTACTACTACTACTACTACTACTACTACTACTACTACTACTACTACTACTACTACTACTACTACTACTACTACTACTACTACTACTACTACTGCGACGGCGGCGGCGACCATGACGACGACGACGAATATTATAATAAGTTATGGACGGATATTCTCGAAAATGCCTACTTAAATTTCAGTCTTCGTCCTTTTCAATAAATTGTCTATTATCTCACAGTCAGAATTTACCCAATGTATGTGTGAAGTATGCTATGTTGTCCCTTTTAGCCGTAGAGTTCCAGTATCCCAAGTCAAAGCAACCATACGGGTAAATGGTTGTTGAATATGTTGAGACACATTCGAAAGGAATGTGTTGCTGCCATAGGCAGCAAAGAATTCCAGTCAAATTAATTTTAAGATATTCAACATAATATTTTGTGCATTGTAATTGATTTCTCAAATTTGGTCCTTCGGGTTCAACGGATTAATCGTGTTATCTTCCCTCATCATTCTGCCAACAGAAGTAAATGAACGATGTTTCGAACTTTCATACCAGCTGTCGAAACAATTCAACTTCCAGTTTATCCATTCATTATATGACGTCATAATCAACTAAGTGGGTTATATGTTGATGGTTATAATCCTGACGTCATGAATGATTCGAAATAGTCCGTTTTTAAAGCTTAATGGAGCAACACGTTGTACGGAGTGTACGTCTTTTTTAGGTAATACATATGCTGTTGAATATTTTGAAACTAATTTGACTGGGGCGTTGATGACCCAGTCGAATTAGTTCAAAAATATTCCACAGCTTACCTGCACAGTTTTCTGGAAATTGATAGTCAGGGAGTTCAGAGATCGATCGATCCCAACACATCCCAACAGGAGCATGATGTGGGTGGGGCTTAGACAGAGATGGACAGGGCAAAGCTGAAACTGGAAAGATTTATTAGCGAGATATAAGACACAGCCTCTCTGGTGTATTATTGAGAGATGCTACTATGCAATCTAAGATATCATGCATTGAGCATCACATACAACTCACTGAGAAACAATGCATTCGTGTGATACTTTGTGGTGATTAATTTATCATCATTCGTGTACACAATGGAGACGCTTTGTAGCTTATCAATATTCTATAGCTCGATTCATATCTATGTATCTGTAATTAGATACCCTTTAGATGATCACCTTTGTGCCGGCATAACGGTCACATTAAAAAACTGTGCATCGATGTAAATAACAATCATATGCCCGGATAAACATAAACCTGGTGTATGCGACAGTTCAGTTAATTTTCATATTTATTTGTATGTTTAGTTATGTTCGGATATATTTTAGGGTGAAACCATCGCTAAAATGTAATTAAATTTAATATGGGATATGAAATCAGGTTTTCAAACAGGAACATGGCGAGAGATGTAATCGTGGACAGAGTTGTGGCAACGATCTAGTCAAGTGTGATATGGTGTTTGGACTGGTTTAATTTGGTCGCGCAGAATGTAACACACGTTAACCTAGTACATGGGCAATATATGCCTCCATATCTAGCTATGCTCTGTCTGCTTCTAGCTAAACTCCACCCATCTTTACGCGTATATAATTGATGTGAAACAATGAAAACTGAATTACAATAATCACAATCTCAAGTTTCCCATGCAGGTAAGTTGTTGACTACTATAAAACTAATTTGATCAACGGTTGTTGATGATTACGCAGATGTTGATGATTACAGTTAAATTAGTTTCAAAACATTCAGCCGAATGTTTATTAAATTATAATTTCGTCAAAAACACAACTCCTATACTTAATGATGGATTTTTGTAAATTTTCATGCCACGTCATATTGATTGCGACGTCCGGTAAAATGTGACGGAATTGATTAGGTCATCAGCTACTTGATTGACAGATGGCATCCCGCCATTGTTCTTGGCGCCATATGACTAGATGATCTATCTCTCAATGTCAATAGGCCATACATTCAAGATATTCCCAAGAGGACTTCCAATGAGTGCACACATTTCAAATATAAATTTGCATCACGATGAACATTTAATTCCGGGCGTACATTATGTGTTGCTATGTAAAAGAAATAACACGTTTATTGCAATTACGCAATATTATTTAATACAATGTGTAAATATTAGTTATTGATATCCCTTCTTCAAAGGTCACTACACTGGCGCTCATTTCTACGGCTGTAGCAGGTATACTAAGATCAAATCTCAGGTAGCACGTAATTAAATAATAGTATTCTTCGATCCTGTTTGACTATCGCATAATTGTTTTGTTTAGAATTGCTAATGCATTAAGCATCGCCAGTTTAGTGGAAGCTCGTACTCGGACACGATGGAGGATAGATCAATATCCACAAATGTACTTAGCAAATTAGAGAATGACACGAACGTGCCTATTGTGCGATGGAACTTGGATGTACCAAGTTATTTGTATCGGGAGATACCAGCGTTTTTGAAGTGTCGGGCATGCTGCTAAACATAATAATGATAATTTATTTTATAAAGTCAAATAGGTATCGGAGACCTCTATTTACCATCCTAACCAGCTTAGCCACAATGGATACTTTTGTCTGTCTTGGAGGAGTGATGCATCTCTTTGTATTTCCGAAGGTCATATCGCCTGCAGCTGGCTATCTTTGTGGGATGGCCGTATTTGTAGCTTCGACTGGCATGGTGGGCAGTGAATACCATCTTATATTATTAGCAGGTCTCAGACTTTACCAAGTTATGTACCCTCTCAAGTCCTGGGCTACGGTGACAGGGAGCTTGATGGTGAAGTTCTGTGCTGCTATTGTGCTGTGTTCAAGCGGTAGTTCCATGGTTTATTGCGCATTTTGGGGCTCATTAAGCACAGTTGTTGGTGGAGAAGTGATTACAGTATGCACATTTGATGGTAACACACATTATAAAGAAATGATATACCTGATTATATTTACTGTTGTACCATGTGCCTCTATATTTTTAATCCATGTGATGAAATATTTCGCCTATGCCAGATCGAAAAACTTGGTGGAAACTCAACAAGAACGAAAAAGTCCTGATGCGCGAGTTGTTGTCATAGTAATCGCTCTATTTTATATATGTTGGATTCCGGCATTGGCGTATTGAGTCTCGCAGCAGATAAGAATCAAAGATTATGTCTATACTAGAGACAATTTATACCAGATTTTTTCGCACATGTTATTTGCCAACAGCATTATAAACCCACTGGTATACGTGCTCGCCATGAAACCAATACGTACTGAAGTTATTAACGTTTTTTATTGCAGAAAAAAACCAAACGCTAATGTAAGTCTTTGATGCTCGTTGAGGCGAAATTAGTGTGTCTTTTAGTTAGTATCGGCTACGTCATCTAGATTACGAATGATGAAATTTAAAATCAATCTGTGAAATAGAAACAACGATTTTTCCTCGATGTGGTGGTCGGACACTATCCGACTACGATATTAATTTGAATAATATTATTACCACAAGAGAAAGAGAATGTAGTCAAGAAACCCGATACTAGAAGCAGCGACGTAAGCATATCGTGACTTTCGTAGACAAAGAAACGGCTACTAAAGATATTGGTTTGCATTTATCCCTTCACATTTTCGCATCTCAAATTAAAGACACATATATAGAGAAGGGGTAATGTATTTCAAAACAAATTGTTACTGGAACCTGTTGCTGCGTTTCACGTCGATGCTGACCAATTACTTAACCATAGGCATAGGAAGAGGTGGATGGGCAAAACAACTATTTACCCCACCCCGTTACATATTGGAATAATGGGGATTTGATCTTGACACCACACACGTTTTGAGTATCTCAATCCAAGCCAAACTCCAAATGAATGTCCATATACACCACACACACACACAAAAATACAAGGGATTCCATCTGAAAACGTCTAGCTGTCTACTGACATTTGATAATTTCTTTGGTGACAGATAACGAAGTTTAATTCTGATAATGAATTGTTTTCTGTGCACAAATAAATATTCATAGCATAATATGCATGCAATGGAGTATGAAGAAGGAACTTGCATTCTCTATCACTTGCTCTATTGATTGTGACAGTAATGGTTGACAGATCAGAGTTGTCACCACATTTCCAGAAACTGGTTTGAAAACACACAGATGGTCTAGGAACGCTTTATTAGCATGCCTCATAGCTAGGTTACAGCCGATTAGGTATGTGCCGTGCATGCAGTACCTTGCTGATACTTCTTTTGTGAATCCAGCATAGGACTGGTGCCCTGCAATATTATATCCAGACAAAATATGTGCAGCAAGTAAATGAACACCAATAGCAAAATGTGGTCCTGCTGTTGTACAAATGTTAATTATTGTCCATCAACTGGAAGTAGTTTCGATCATTGCTGTATTTGCTATGTTGCTTAGTTGACGATTCGAGTTGTGACAAATTACAAGGAATGACACAAAGATGCTTTAAGCACTTGATGGATCTTTATGACATCAACATTCATGCCAATGCGTTGCGTAGGACATGCCTCCTAGCTGTTTTACTGCAATAGATCTTGCCTGGACCCAACGCTGCGCGGTTTGGCATAATGTCAAACGGGTGACGATGTCAATTTTCAAACCGGTTTGAACCGTATATCAGTTTTATAGGGTGGGTGGGGCCAATGATGAGTTGGTACACATATTGTAGGCCTATGTAATATTTTTTCAGATAAACGTGTAGCAAGTATGTGTGTGATGTCTAGATATTTTGACACAAAATACATTCTTACGACTTTCAATCTCTTTACAAGCATCAGGAATAAGGTATATAACATTCATTTATGATTACTTCGGTAATGGTTTGTGGACTAACAATAATATATGTTCCATTTACAATCGATTAATTCTAATACACGCAATTCATCATGTGTTTAAAGGAAGGGACAAGGGATATAAGAAATGATGTGTATTGGTAATTTCATTCAATATGAAATAAACTACCATCGGTAAAAATGGAAATGAATCGGGATTATTTGAGAAAAAGCATTTACTAAATCTCGGAGCGCTTAACTTACAGCCAATTAGTGACTTCGCTGGTGCTTCGCACTCCGCCGTGTGCCAACTGTGTGTGCAGGTATAGCGAATATTCCTAGCTGAAAATATAACGAAAACACGCCTGAATATAGTTTTGTAAACGGTATGAATAATATTCTCCATAGGCGCCGATGTCGAGCGATTAACTCACTACTGCTAATTCACTATTGATCCTTTTGAAAACGTTATATTTGAAAGTCACTTTTTTCTGGTTGAAGCAACAAGTTTCGGTCAAATTATTTCAAAATACACTGCTGGTTTCCAAGGTCGCAATATGATGCCTACTGAATATTTTGAAATTCGTGTGACTGAATATAGACCCGGTCTCTGAAGACAACGGCTTTCAGTCAAAACTAGACGGTACTTTACCCGAAGATCGTAGTGGATAATCAGCTTAGCGCGAATTTAACTGAGCGTGTATGACCAGCTGTAGCTGGTAATATGTATTCGCTCGGGATACACCAGAGCGCATAGGTCCAGCTTCGTCACTAATTGGTTCCCGCCAGAGTGGCATAAATGGTATTTAGCTGCTTTTTCTAATTATTCTGATTTGTTTCTGTTTTTCACTGGTGGCTAAGGGTTGATTATTATATAAAGCTGTCATTCAAGAGCATGTGTGTTAGTTCCCTGATCCTTTCCTTTAATTATCACGAGTCTAACAACGGTATATACAACTTAGTTTGTATTAATTAGTTAAATATTGGGCTATTATTTTAGACTGCTTGTTGAAAACTGCTGGTGTCACTAACAGCAACACCTTTCAATCGATTGCTCTCATTTTATCATTCTGATGACAGTCGGTCATCTAGTCATATCATTTACATTGGTTAGACATCCCGGTAATGATGATTTTAGCCCGCTACAAGAGGGTTGGGTGGGGCGTGGTTAGAGCATACACCAATTGAATTAAGCCTATTACCGGTACATAATGCGAACTGAAAACACTGGTTCTTAGACCTTTTTCTCACTAGTATGGCGTTATTCCTGATTAAATCTCTAGCGAGAACATGGTTGTTGTGATAACTCACTCTCTCAGAAATATGGCACCAATAAACACGTTACCTGTTTAGATTGGCGGAAGGTGTGAACAATTAGTCTTAGATATAGGTAATAATGTGGGTTTTTTGTACTAAATTGTGATAATTGAGTTATGCGCACAGCATGAGACTCGTCTATTAAGCCTACACGCGTAACAAGCTTCAATCATGCGTACAAGAATTAAGGAAATAAAAACATTTTATATCCAATTAGATTATGTTAACGTGGAAGACGAAAGGCCAAGCGAAAGTCATGCATTTACAATTTTATAAATATTATCGCGTATGATTAAATATTTCGAAACTAATTTTACTGTGCGTTGGCGCTACAAACAACACCAGCATCTCGCAGTCACATTAGTTTTAAAATATTGGAAAATGGGAATAGAAAATTACTTTTGCACGTGCAAGTGGGCCTGAGTTTTAACCCTTTAATGGACAAATTTGGTAAATACAATTATAATTTTCTCATGGAAAATGTCAATTTGAATACTAAGGAAGCTTAATTTTCTTTTAATTTACCGCTGGAATGTCTGGTTTTGTTATCTAACCAGTCATTACAGGGGTAAACTTTTAAAAATAGACTTTTTTCGATCTGCAAATTGACTAATTAAACTCGGTTTTTCGGTTTGAGCATGAATACGGCGGTTTTCAAACCGGCACCATCCTGAACAGGTTTACGATCTGGTATTGGTCTATCGCGCAGCTCTAACTGGAACCGGTTCTTGTCCTGTTATAGCATGGTCCATATCTATTCTTTGGTCATATATGATAGGGTTGCACAGATGCAAGCATGTAGCTGAAACTTGTTCTATCTAACAGTCAGTGGACTATCCTTTAGTTGTGATGAATAGATAATGGTAGATTGTTAACTCTACTTGCTGATTCCCATTTTGTTATGCCTTTATGGCATGTCCACATGCCAGATATGAGGTGAATATATGACAAGAATCGTCTCTTAGTAATGTACCTAGCATATGGAGTGGTGTCGCAACCCGCCATGATAGATGTGGGAACTAATGTTGTACACCATCAATGATTCGCACTTGAAGATAATAGGTATATGCTGATTGTAGCTTCCCTTTCAATGGCAACATTCTTATGCAAATATTGACGTAATACACACGGGATGTCGTCTACTTTCCGCTGTGTATCTGTCATGGCAATGGAAGAATCCAGTTTTAGGTATTCCACGCTCACCTCTAGCTAAGCTCAACCCCGCTGTTCCTGAGTCGGGATCGATCGATCCATGCAATCTCTGAATCTCAATTTTTAGAAAGCTATACAGGTAAGCTGTTGAATATTTTCAAATTAATTTGACCCCTATGACAGCAACATTTCCCAGTCAAATTAGTTTCAAAATATTCAACAGCTTACCTGTATAGCTTTCTGAAAATTGAGATTCAGAGATTGCATGGATTGATCGATCACGACTCATGAAGGCATATGGCAGCAACAGCACCCAGTCAAATAAGTTTCAAGATAGTCAACATAATGTTTATTACATAGTAAATCCACCAGAGACATATAATTTGTTCCCTTGATGAACTATTCCAGCTTCCTGACGGGATATTCTCTGTCAATTATGATTGTGACATCCGTCTACATGTGACGTGATTGAGTATGACGTCATTTATTCGAGAGACAGGTAGGATTCATGTTTTAAGGCACCGGCCTAAGTTCCGATCGAATACGCCTTGATTACTCCCTATCTTTCCTCCCCAACGGGCATCGCCTGTTGATTGTATTATAAAAGATTTAAATTTAATTCATTGCTCAGACCCAAGTAACTTTGAAAATGAATTTATTTGTAATGAAATTGTTGATAGTGACACTGGATGTTGAAGACATTCTTAGGCAATGTACTCGGCTTTTCATTTAGAAATCTCAATGTGATTAATTGACAATAATTACGTATTATTTTCCATAGAGTGTCATAGATCATATTTCGATCGAAGAGAATCACGTGTTCTAAGTCTATTTATTTTATTTTGTATTCAGCACTGAACAATTATTTGTTCGTTTTCTTGGAATGCATTAAAAGTGTACACAATCGATTTAAAACAGGTTCGTTGCATAATTGGAATAGACCCTTAATTTTGCCATCTGTATAATTTCTTTTATAATAATCAGGTACAAATTTCATCATTTCTGTTTCATATTTCGGGCATACGAAGAGGAAGTGTATTTCATCTTCGACGACATTGCATAGTTCACATACCCTCTCCATTCTATCGATTCTCACCCAGCGTTTGGCTACTATTGCTAAGTGTGGGTGAGTGTTCTGAAATGGCATAGTATTGAAGCTTCTCTGGTGTCTAATTTCTTTGGGTATGCTCAAATTTAAATTCCTGTTTTATTAGTGCGTAAAATGTCAAATAATTTGAAACGTTAATATTATATTTCCACTTGTCCATAACTATTCTCTAAGCATTATCTGCTTCATTTTACCAGTTCCTTCTGGTTAATATCGTCTAAGCTAAACACGTGACCTTGTTCCGTTGAGTCAAGAATCATTTTAATATTATGTATCCATTTGATATGTATATTATTTGTTTGCATATATTCTAAAGCGCAAAAATAGAGGATTGATGAAAGTTTGCTGTATCCAGCATTGACTAGGCTTGCCCAATATCGGATCATATTGCGCTGGACGATGATTGTTAGGGGTAATTCGCCTAACACGCCATAAACCATGGAGTTTGGCGTGCTTTGCTTCAATTTTACTAAGACGTTACAAAATGTTATTTGACAGTGTTCGAGTAGATCTAGATGTTGAAAACCCCATGCTTCTGATGCAACCAGTTACACAGGTTGATCCATCGATCAAATAGTATACATTGCAAGTCGATTGGAATATTAGTGTTTAATTTTTTGTAGTAGCGCAAACATAGCTTAAGTTCCCTGTTTTGCATTACGTTTTCTACATGCAAGAAAATGTCCAGTATCAAAGGGGTGCGCGTGTGAATGTATGTGCGTACGTGTGCGCCCGCGTGTACGTGCGAACCCCCGCGCGTGCGTACAGTAGCTACAAGAAGGTATCGTCGATTTTCCACTGATGTTCATCAATATTAGAACTCCTTTGAATCTCGTTTACAGAGTACCATTGCGTTGAAATTAATTACGGTATATCTTGATAACGCGGTTGACTGGGCTAGTATTTGCCTAGTACCGGCCCAGTAACGTGCGTTAGCATAGTACATGCTGTTGACTGTTCACGCATGAGAATTAACTGGTAATAGTAAAGTTTGTGTTCACGTGGTGACATATTTGATGTAACATTTCTTTCGGCATTCAAACCAGGATCTTTGTGGCATTAGCCTATATTGTATAATGTCTCTATTTTCGTAGGAATTTCAGCTGTATGCAATACGTTTGAAAACCTACCTGATTTTATTCCCATTTTTCAAGAGATACGATAAATATACCTAATTTATTTTGTAAGTGTGCTATTCTGCTAATCCATTTTTATTTCATTTGATTATAATTTTTAATGACCGATAATGATTCTAAATGTGTCTAAGCAGAATCAATGGAGGAATCCAGTTTTAGCGAAGCTCCGCCCGTGTTGAGATCGATAGACTATCAATTTCCGGAAAGCTATACAGGTAAGCTGTTGAATATTTTGAAACTAATCTGACTGGGCGCTGTTACTGCCCATGGCAGTAACAGCGCGCAGTCAAATTATTTTCAAAATATTCAACAGCATGTTTATTAAATCGTAAAACATTCAATTCTTACAACAACGCTTAGTCCGTCATCGATTACGCGTTTGTGATGAACTGAGCTACGCCGTTCATGACATAATTGTTTATGACGCCAGCATACACGGCACGTATTTGGTTATGACGTCATCTGCTCGATGGATAAATTGAAATCCTCCATTGATAGGTATTGTCAGCATTTATTGCGGTCGTCCTATAGTATTTTACATGATATATTGTGTTTGTTATTCTGTACTTAATCAGAGAAGATAAGATGAGCGCAGAAATTCCAATCATTAACCCTTTAACACTCAAGTCCGTCAAAACCGGCCTCTGTAGTGGTCTTGAGAAATGTTAATTTGCAGACCAGTAGAAGACCATTTCAGTGAGAAATTCTAAAAAATAATCTTCTCTTGGTAAGCAAATTAAGTTATTCTTGATTTACTCTGAGGATTACGGGTCAATATAATAATAACGTTGTTTTGTTGGACGTTATGGTCATTTGAGGCCCGACTTGTGTGCTTGAAGCCCAACATGTTCATTTCGTGTCCTGACCGTAGCGATTTGTTCAAGCAAAACTGAAAGGCTTCTGTCATGTCACACAAGAAAGCCCTCAAATGATCATAACGCTCACACAAAATAACGGTATTGCTACTAAGATTTGTATTAATCTACGGTATATTTAGCCATTTTTACTGTATGATTTCGCTGTGCTCGGATTGCTAGATTAAAACGTAACAGTTTCTCAAGGATAAGTGTGTAGAGTGTAGGTTAATTTATGTTAGCAGTATGCTGATTCGGTTGCTGCTGCTGCTGCTCCTGCTGCTGCTGCTACTGCTGCTGCTGATGCTGCTACTGCCGCCGCAGCCGCTGCTGCTACTGCCGTCGCCGCCGCGGCTGCTGCTGCTGCTACTGCTGCTGCTGCTGCTGATGCTACTGCCGCGCTTCCCCGCGATGACAAACAACTTTGCAAGAAAATCGCGTCTATGCTCTCTTGTGGCAATTTAACCCGTTAATGGTTAAGTTGTTAAATAAAAGACCTCTGCAATGATCTTAAGAAATGTCCATTCGCAGGCTAGGTGAATAATTTTTTTAATTTACCACAAGAATGACTGGCTCGGTAACCGAGCCAGTCATTTCAGTGGTAAATTTTCAAAAATACACTTCTTGGTCTGTAATTGGACACTGGCAAAGCAGAAATTTAAATGTCCTTGTCCGTTACACTTTTGATGAATGCCCATTTGAAAGATGACAGGAATCTATATTTTTGTTATTTTTTTTAAGTTCCACACACATCGTCCGTGTTGGGATGGATGGCTCTGACTATTAATTTCCAGAAAACTATCCAGATAAGCTGTTAAATATGTTGAAACTAATTTGACTGGGTGCTGTTGCTGCTTAATGGCAGCAACAGCGTCCAGACAAATTAGTTTCAAAATTTTCAACAGAATATTTATTAAATAGTAGACATACAATTCGTACAACAGCGCATAGTCCTTCTTCAATTCAACGTTCGTGACGTACGTATCTACGTCATTCATGACATCATTACGACGTCATTGATTAAAATGTCGCCTTACACGTCTATGACGTCATACGATGGATGAATGAACTTGGAAAGGTTTATTGCCATGCATAATAACGTCACTGCGCGATAACGCCAGCTGTATTAAACATAATAGTACATAGGCTACATGTTATTTTGAAACTGTGAAATCTATATCAGATCAAAAATACGCCGCCTACAGGTAGATGGGCCTTAAAATGCTGGTACCTCTTACATTGTGCCCTTTTTAACGAGCAAAGAGTCGTTTTCCAAAACCAGCTTGCCTTGAACGATATTTCTCTTGCTAATCTTACGGTCAACCAGCTTCTATACGGGACTTACACTGCCAAATTGGAAATGAACAAACTGATCTGTAATACGGTATGTCAATACATAATTAACACCAACCGCTTTCAGTAGTTTCCCGTTCGCGAACTTATAGTTTAAGTGGTAAATGGACAGCAGCCCAACACGTACAGGTCGGGGCGAAGGCAGCGCCTAGAGCTCACCTCTGCTATTCTTCCATTTGATCTTATTCCTCGCTCTCTCTATCTCTCCCCCTCTCCCCCCCCCCCCTTTCCCCCTCTCTCTCTCTCTATCTCGGTCTTTCTTCCTACTCTCCCCCACCTCACACTCAACATCCACACACTTATACACACTAATAGACTACAATTATTTAAACTATTATGATTTGCCGCCATTGTGTTGTAAACAAGTTTTGAATAATCTGTATGTGTATGGGAGACACGGGCATAAGACTCTAAGTCTTATCGTGCTTCCATCTGAAAAAAATAAGTCACGTTTAAACCAAAATGCTGGTACCTCTCGGAATGCAGGTGAGCAAACTAATATTGTCCAAAGTAAACGAAAAACCGCGTTTTCCATTGTACTGCTCAGGGTCAATGTTCCCGAAGCTGTCGTTCGGATAGCAATATCGTTACTCAAATAGCGTAACATGAGTGTAACGATGTCGCCCTCCTAGCGATAGATTCGGGAACATGGGCCTGGATAAGCTATGTGTATAAGCTATGTGTATAGGCAGCACGGATGAGATTTCTCCTATTTTTATAGAATATCCTATTTTCCTCTAATCAAATGCATAGGAAATCCTAAAATTTTGTTGGTCATATTTTCAAGAAGCATCATACTTACAGAAATATTCTAAATACATTTGGAAAATGTATCACTGTAATGACTGGCTTTGTTACCGAGCCAGTCATTCCAATGGTAAATCTCATAATCAGCTAAGCGCCGTGCGGGTTGACGTCATAATCATTATGTCATAAATGATTCTAAATGATTCTATTTGGCTCGTCCTTAACTCTTAATAGTCTGACATGTTGTACGAATTGTATGTCACTACTATTTTTAAAAACATGCTATTGAAGATTTTGAAACTAATTTTACTGGACGATGTTTCTGTCATAGGCAGCAACAGCGCCGGTTAAATTAGTTCCAAAATATTCAATAGCTTACCTATATAGTTTTTGGACATTGATACTCAGGAAGTTCAGAGATCGATCGATCCCAAAACGAGCAAGGTGTGGGTGGAGCTTACCTAGAGATGGGCGGACAAAGCTAAAAATGGAACGGTTTATTGGTCTCAATTGCAATATTGCACTGCATCACATATCTGTTGTGCTTTTTATGCGAGCATGGAGAGCTTGTTGTCGTCGGCGTTGTCGTTGTCGTTGTCGTTGTTGTTGTTGTTGTTGTTGTTGTTGTTGTTGTTGTTGTTGTTGTTAAGACATTTTAATAACTCTGGTTCCACGGGAGGGATCATCTCCATATTTGGAGGGAAGACTGTCCGGAGAAGATATGACAATTTTCGGGCCGAAAACGCAACATCAACTTTCACTAACAGTTTTCAAACTAGATATTGTTTACAGATTATTGAATAACTCTGGTTCTACTAGGGCAATCTTCTCCAAACTTAGGTGGGCGCTTGCCCATGTGGTCATGAACACGTATACAGATTGTGTGGCCAACAGCTAACGCCTAGCAGCAACGGCTTTCAGTAACAATGTTTTCAAAACACATTTTCAATGACACCTAATGGAGCGATCGTTTCCTAACGTGGCTTGGTGTGTATCTGCGGGTCCCCAAGGCGTGTCTCAATGTTAGGGTAAAAACTCAAATACAACATCAACAGCTTTCAGCAACATTGTTTCCAAAATAGACACCTTTGACCTTACAGTGGTACAACTGAGAAATATATCAACAACACGGGTATTGGACAAATTTGTCCTTGTTTATTTATATGTTGTTAAAGTATTAATGGAAGAATCCAGTTTTTGCTACGCCCCGCCCATCTTTAGCTAAACTCATCCCGCGCTTTACAGGAAGCCTTATCACATTCGTGTGTTGGCGCTAACTACCACCACCACCACCACCACCACCACCACCACCACCACCACCACCACCACCACCACCACCACCACCTTGCCCCTCCCGTCAACTTGTGTGGAAAGTTTGCTTAGCTAACGCTTATACAGGCGCTGTCAGAAAAAAAAAAATAACCGGGACAATAAGAATAATATGAATCTTTAAAATTAGTAAACTACAACGGATTGCTTATTGAATAATTTGACTGAAATTATTGCTATTGTAGACAGCACTGAGCCTAATGTGTTTTACGCTTTGCCATAATTTGACTAGAATTAATCGCGACCCCAGCCAACAATACCTCTTTGTCAAATTATGTTCAAATACTTTCAAGATTATTTGCACAATTACTTTCAAATTACTTTCAGAACTGTGGGCAAAACAGGCTGGGAGCCGAACATGGAACTTTTAGACTCAGCCATCACTGACAGTGTAAAACGGATTGAATCGGTGGGCTAGTAGCCACATCAGATAAGCAAAATTTATCCGCACAGGAACGCCACGCACTAAATTGTGTATGCAACAATAATAATATTATCATCGTACCGGCAGATAAGGGCTTGGATACAGTAATAATGACAAAAGATAATTACATACAGGAAGCTCTAAGACAGCTGAATAACGTTAACACTACAAAAAATTAGATGGAGCTATTTGGCCACAAAACTATCACATATTTAATGAAATTCTCGAGCCATTGCGGACAAAGGATACGATCAGCAAACATAATTTAAGTACTTGTCTGTCAAACATGCTTCCAAGACACGTACATTCTACTTACATCCTAAAATTCACAAACCGGTAAGCTCTTAGAATAATCCCATGGCACCACCAGGTAGAACTATTATTCCAGACTGTGGCTCTGAACAATATAGGATAAGCGTGTTTATCAAAAATAAAATCCCAAATAATGCATTTCCAGTAACTCGAGATGTCAACTGGATGTACACGAACATTGATGTTTAAAAGGGTATGGACTCGATCAGACTGGTCTTTTATGAAATACCCAGATATACAGCGCCCTGATAAAGCAATCTAGGTCTTATTAGAACGTAATCGAAAAGTCAATGATTTTGAGTTGTATGGAGATATCTACCAACAGATTAGTGGTTGTACCATGGATACACGTTTCACTGCTGGTTTAACAAATATTTACATGGCTGAATGGGAGTACACCGCCCTTAAAATGCACAATAAAGGCCCTCTTACCCGTAATAGATATCATGATTAATCGTCTTAATTTGGCCACAATCTAGACGGCATTTCACGCCCACAGATTTACACTAGCTACTTTACAAAACAATCTGTTCTCCTTCAAAAGGACCAGTAAAATCAGAAATGCCATAGGAACTCTATGATAAAGAACGTCTAAATTCAGCATGTCCAATCTTATTTCATGCACAGAAAACAAGAGGCTACTCTGCTCGCCAACTTTGTAAAATCAAGTCGGATACCTAAGCAGAAGACAACATATAAACAATATGAACCAACAGATCATACCACTACTAACATTAGCCATAACCAAGTAGTCTCTATGAGGGGACACTCCCTGAAATGTGGAAACACTTGGTGTAAATTAGACAAATTCCTCCCGAACCATGATAGTTTCACTAGCTTTCAAAAGTTATCATGCTTGGATTGCGACATAGAACATATAATTTACTTACTGTCTTGCAGGCTGTGCCAAACACAATATGTAGGACAAACAAAATGTCCATTCAGTGTACGCCCCATGAGAACAATAGCGTCGCTGAGGATTTCAGTCTGCCAGACGATTTTATCAATCGTAATTTGGAGATTTTATTAATTGAACAGACGCCAATTTTAGATAAAGAAGAGGAAACAGAAAAGTGATGACTTCTCAGAGAATCTGGTTTAAATGGCTGCATACAAAATGGCCACGTGACCTAAATGTAGAACCAGGCCTATCAAGTACAAGGCGGATAATCCCTTTTGTCCTAACAGACAATAAGAAAAATGTCGAAGTTGCGAAAATATTCAAAGGAGAATACAACACTGTACACACTACATTATGTGAACATTTTGGGTCCAGACCTGTTATTGGCTTTAAGAAAAACTCTGCAGCCTCCTAGCGAAAGTAAAACTGTGTAAAGAGCAACAATACAAATACAGTGGAACCTGTCTATAGCGGCCAGCTTAGGAACAGTCAACGAGAAGTTGCTAAAGACATGTGTTCATTTAGTATTGTCAATTATTATGGCTGATGGCATTTGAGACACATCTTCGAGATCCACCGCCCTCTGGTCTCATAGGCAGGTGACTGCTATAGATAGGTTTGACTGTGCATAGAAGAAAAATATTGTGTTGCGCTAAATATAAACTTTATAACATATACTATATTAGAACAAAGCTAATATCAGTAATGAATGATGTATGTATGATTACTGTATTCTGCGGCTGTAGTAGTAGAAACATCCTATAGCTGCAATCAGTCCTTCTTTGCTTTGGTCCATTGTGTCTTGTCCTCAGCAGAAATCCTTAGCTTCCTCAGGTCCATTCTTGACTTGAGTGTACCGTGTCATGCTTTCTTATGGTCACCTCGTAGCATGCTTAGCAGATTTATGCAATGACATCCTCTCCTGGCTTTGTATTTGCTGGCATCCATGAAATCCAAGGCTCTGTGTGCTGGTGTCTCTTCTGGCATACTTAGCACATGGCCAAAAATGGACCACCTTTACTGGGCGACTTTTACAGACAGCTGCGACGTATTACACATCTTGCATAGTGCATCGTTGGAAATTATGCTGTCTGGCCATCGGTGTCCAGTGATGGTGCGTAGGTGTTTGCGGTGTGGCAGGCATCGAGTTTGCCTAGAGCTGCATTTGGAGCTGCCCAGCTGTTACAGTTATACAGCATCAAGGATACGCATGTTGCATTGTATAAACGTAGCCAGTTTATCAAGGACATCTTTGATCTACAAATATACATAGCTTCCATGAGGACTGAAAAGCTATGTTCCCCATGACACAGCGTGCAGCAATGTCAGCAGTACTGCAAAGCAGTGCACCCAGAATTGTACTTTTCCTCCATGGTTCGCCGGAACGGAGTGGATCGCCATATTCTTTAGTTTCCTGCTTTGTAGATAGGTATATATGTGGGTGAGCTCTGTTTTGGATTTATTCATAAATATATTCTCAATTTTTAGTTTGCTTGCAGCTATTGGGAGAAGTTGGGCAATGGGTTTCTTTTCCTCGTCTATGAAGTCCACATCGTCGGCATATTCCATCTCTAGTGGCATACCCAGTATTGATACTGGGGTTGTGGTCTTGTGGACCTTTCCCGCACGGAGTTCAATACAGCAGCAAGGTAACAAGTGAAACGCACCGGAGATATATGCCTTACACTCTACAGATGTCACTGACTTGACCCGTGCTCTCGGCTTGGTGTCTGCAAGCATTAGCCTCACTAGTCGTAGCTCATCTTCATTGTAACTGGCCAGGCGTAATGCATCTAGGATCTTTGAGCGTTTGGTTGTGCCAAAAGCTCGTGACATGTCAATGCCCATTTTGTGGAAATCCTAGTGTTTGGACATGACTACCATCCCAAGCATTTGTTGAGCCCATACAACGTCTGCACAGCTACGTCCATGTTTGTAGCCACCTTGACATGATCTGGCGAGGCCATGGATCTCTTCTCGGATGCGGCATAGAGTAACCTTGGATGGGATTTTCCGTATGCTGTTGAGGAGCACAATGGGCCACAGATTAGATTAGCTGGGGTGGGGTGGGGCCAGGTGGATTCTTGGGCTTGTGTTGTGTGATAAGGGTGACTTGCCCTACAGCGTCGATGGGAAGTTGGTGTATAAAAGCTGAATTGATTAGGTGCGTGATCGGTTTTGAGATAATGTCACTTGCATATTTGAATAGGTCATTGCTCATGCCATCAGGTCCAGACGCACGTCCATTTTTCAGGGCTTTAAGTGCCTTCTCAACTTCTGCTGTTTTAATTGGTGTTAGTAATGGCATGGGGTCTCGTGAGAACGGATACCAGTGCTTGTAGTCTCCAGGGGTATGCGCTGCTCCATATACTCATCTTTTTCATCGGTTCCGCATAGGTTCGGTACGTCAGCACGCTGATGTTGGTTAGCTAGCCTCGGGGATATTGAAGGATAACCACGTCTCTCTGGTGTCTACACCGGCCGCCCTCTAGAGTCGGTGGAACGATCACATTTCAGTGGGGCCATGCTACCATTGCCGCAGAAGTTGAACTGCACCATTCCATCCCAGCTTTTAGTGTTATCGCTGTGTTGGTTCTTTTCGCTAATTTAGAAATAAGACATAATAGATATGTATGCTAGCTGTCAAACAATCCTACTCGTTTGCTGCTGATATAGATATGTATGTACGAACGGGTCTTATCTGTTCTGTATCTCGCCAGAGGTACCTCCCCGCTCTCTGATCTGAATATTCTGCGAGGTATCCCTGTTAATGAGGGTCCTAGTGCGCCCACTTTAGCTGGTTTAATATAAACTATAGTTATCTCAAGCTGGCCAAATAGTTTTTGGTTTGCCAGAGGTAAGTGCCTCGCGTGAGCCTCCGTCAAAGGAATATTCCTTAAACGCCGAAACTGAGGAGGAGATGCGGCGAAAAGCGCAGCTCTCATATTCCAACAAGGCCAAGAGTGAGAAAATGAATCAAACTAGTGCAATTATTGGTTGGTGGGATCCACGCTGATTTACGTGAAGATGGGGTGGATGATTTCTGAAAAGTTCATTACCGTCACCTTATGTGAGTTAAAGATATCGAGTAGTTGCCGCTTTATTTCTGCGGGCCTTCTTAATGGATCTAAACTATCATTTAGTTATTAGTTCCAAACATGTAACATGTAGGCCGCAACTGGCTTAGAGCTTACTTAATTTAACGAGAAAGCCTTCCTGGCGCGGATTCAACAAGCATTTAGAAAGCATGTAATGTTCTACACCTCAAACTGGACTTTAAAAGTTAAACACCAGCAAAAACAATAGAACGTAGAAACATGATGGTACAACTAGGCTGCCATACTTTTTGTCCCCGCGTTAGCTGACATAATTCCAAGTACGAAATGCACATGCATGCATGACTTCACGCCGCTTGATGTCCGTGCGTGGCGGGAAACAGCACACGTGTTCAGTTATGTAAAAGTCCAGTTTGAGGTGTAGAACATTACATACAGATTTAGGCGACAAGATTAGGAATTTTGTGTTCATGACCGTGGTTTATTTGTACAGAGAGAATTAGCTCTTGATTGTGAACCGCTATGGCAAGACGAAGGTTAAGTGATCGTGTGAAATGGCAAATCATAGGCATGCATACCACTGGTATGTCATGCAGAGAGATTGGCAGACAGCTGAACATTAACCATACTGTAATCAGTCGTTTGATTGCAAAACATGGGCAAACTAACGAGGTGAAGGACATGCCTAGATCTTTTCGCCGCATCTCCTCCTCAGTTTCGGCGTTTAAGGAATATTCCTTTGACGGAGGCTCACGCGAGGCACTTACCTCTGGCAAACCAAAAACTATTTGGCCAGCTTGAGATAACTATAGTTTATATTAAACCAGCTAAAGTGGGCGCACTAGGACCCTCATTAACAGGGATACCTCGCAGAATATTCAGATCAGAGAGCGGGGAGGTACCTCTGGCGAGATACAGAACAGATAAGACCCGTTCGTACATACATATCTATATCAGCAGCAAACGAGTAGGATTGTTTGACAGCTAGCATACATATCTATTATGTCTTATTTCTAAATTAGCGAAAAGAACCAACACAGCGATAACACTAAAAGCTGGGATGGAATGGTGCAGTTCAACTTCTGCGGCAATGGTAGCATGGCCCCATTGGAATGTCATCGTTCCACCGACTCTAGAGGGCGGCCGGTGTAGACACCAGAGAGACGTGGTTATCCTTCAATATCCCCGAGGCTAGCTAACCAACATCAGCGTGCTGACGTACCGAACCTATGCGGAACCGATGAAAAAGATGAGTATATGGAGCAGCGCATACCCCTGGAGACTACAAGCACTGGTATCCGTTCTCACGAGACCCCATGCCATTACTAACACCAATTAAAACAACAGAAGTTGAGAAGGCACTTAAAGCCCTGAAAAATGGACGTGCGTCTGGACCTGATGGCATGAGCAATGACCTATTCAAATATGCAAGTGACATTATCTCAAAACCGATCACGCACCTAATCAATTCAGCTTTTATACACCAACTTCCCATCGACGCTGTAGGGCAAGTCACCCTTATCACACAACACAAGCCCAAGAATCCACCTGGCCCCATCCCACCCGCAGCTAATCTAATCTGTGGCCCATTGTGCTCCTCAACAGCATACGGAAAATCCCATCCAAGGTTACTCTATGCCGCATCCGAGAAGAGATCCATGGCCTCGCCAGATCATGTCAAGGTGGCTACAAACATGGACGTAGCTGTGCAGACGTTGTATGGGCTCAACAAATGCTTGGGATGGTAGTCATGTCCAAACACTAGGATTTCCACAAAATGGGCATTGACATGTCACGAGCTTTTGGCACAACCAAACGCTCAAAGATCCTAGATGCATTACGCCTGGCCAGTTACAATGAAGATGAGCTACGGCTAGTGAGGCTAATGCTTGCAGACACCAAGCCGAGAGCACGGGTCAAGTCAGTGACATCTGTAGAGTGTAAGGCATATATCTCCGGTGCGTTTCACTTGTTACCTTGCTGCTGTATTGAACTCCGTGCGGGAAAGGTCCACAAGACCACAACCCCAGTATCAATACTGGGTATGCCACTAGAGATGGAATATGCCGACGATGTGGACTTCATAGACGAGGAAAAGAAACCCATTGCCCAACTTCTCCCAATAGCTGCAAGCAAACTAAAAATTGAGAATATATTTATGAATAAATCCAAAACAGAGCTCACCCACATATATACCTATCTACAAAGCAGGAAACTAAAGAATATGGCGATCCACTCAGTTCCGGCGAACCATGGAGGAAAAGTACAATTCTGGGTGCACTGCTTTGCAGTACTGCTGACATTGCTGCACGCTGTGTCATGGGGAACATAGCTTTTCAGTCCTCATGGAAGCTATGTATATTTGTAGATCAAAGATGTCCTTGATAAACTGGCTACGTTTATACAATGCAACATGCGTATCCTTGATGCTGTATAACTGTAGCAGCTGGGCAGCTCCAAATGCAGCTCTAGGCAAACTCGATGCCTGCCACACCGCAAACACCTACGCACCATCACTGGACACCGATGGCCAGACAGCATAATTTCCAACGATGCACTATGCAAGATGTGTAATACGTCGCAGCTGTCTGTAAAAGTCGCCCAGTAAAGGTGGTCCATTTTTGGCCATGTGCTAAGTATGCCAGAAGAGACACCAGCACAGAGAGCCTTGGATTTCATGGATGCCAGCAAATACAAAGCCAGGAGAGGATGTCATTGCATAAATCTGCTAAGCATGCTACGAGGTGACCATAAGAAAGCATGACACGGTACACTCAAGTCAAGAATGGACCTGAGGAAGCTAAGGATTTCTGCTGAGGACAAGACACAATGGACCAAAGCAAAGAAGGACTGATTGCAGCTATAGGATGTTTCTACTACTACAGCCGCAGAATACAGTAATCATACATACATCATTCATTACTGATATTAGCTTTGTTCTAATATAGTATATGTTATAAAGTTTATATTTAGCGCAACACAATATTTTTCTTCTATGCACAGTCAAACCTATCTATAGCAGTCACCTGCCTATGAGACCAGAGGGCGGTGGATCTCGAAGATGTGTCTCAAATGCCATCAGCCATAATAATTGACAATACTAAATGAACACATGTCTTTAGCAACTTCTCGTTGACTGTTCCTAAGCTGACCGCTATAGACAGGTTCCACTGTATTTGTATTGTTGCTCTTTACACAGTTTTACTTTCGCTAGGAGGCTGCAGAGTTTTTCTTAAAGCCAATAACAGGTCTGGACCCAAAATGTTCACATAATGTAGTGTGTACAGTGTTGTATTCTCCTTTGAATATTTTCGCAACTTCGACATTTTTCTTATTGTCTGTTAGGACAAAAGGGATTATCCGCCTTGTACTTGATAGGCCTGGTTCTACATTTAGGTCACGTGGCCATTTTGTATGCAGCCATTTAAACCAGATTCTCTGAGAAGTCATCACTTTTCTGTTTCCTCTTCTTTATCTAAAATTGGCGTCTGTTCAATTAATAAAATCTCCAAATTACGATTGATAAAATCGTCTGGCAGACTGAAATCCTCAGCGACGCTATTGTTCTCATGGGGCGTACACTGAATGGACATTTTGTTTGTCCTACATATTGTGTTTGGCACAGCCTGCAAGACAGTAAGTAAATTATATGTTCTATGTCGCAATCCAAGCATGATAACTTTTGAAAGCTAGTGAAACTATCATGGTTCGGGAGGAATTTGTCTAATTTACACCAAGTGTTTCCACATTTCAGGGAGTGTCCCCTCATAGAGACTACTTGGTTATGGCTAATGTTAGTAGTGGTATGATCTGTTGGTTCATATTGTTTATATGTTGTCTTCTGCTTAGGTATCCGACTTGATTTTACAAAGTTGGCGAGCAGAGTAGCCTCTTGTTTTCTGTGCATGAAATAAGATTGGACATGCTGAATTTAGACGTTCTTTATCATAGAGTTCCTATGGCATTTCTGATTTTACTGGTCCTTTTGAAGGAGAACAGATTGTTTTGTAAAGTAGCTAGTGTAAATCTGTGGGCGTGAAATGCCGTCTAGATTGTGGCCAAATTAAGACGATTAATCATGATATCTATTACGGGTAAGAGGGCCTTTATTGTGCATTTTAAGGGCGGTGTACTCCCATTCAGCCATGTAAATATTTGTTAAACCAGCAGTGAAACGTGTATCCATGGTACAACCACTAATCTGTTGGTAGATATCTCCATACAACTCAAAATCATTGACTTTTCGATTACGTTCTAATAAGACCTAGATTGCTTTATCAGGGCGCTGTATATCTGGGTATTTCATAAAAGACCAGTCTGATCGAGTCCATACCCTTTTAAACATCAATGTTCGTGTACATCCAGTTGACATCTCGAGTTACTGGAAATGCATTATTTGGGATTTTATTTTTGATAAACACGCTTATCCTATATTGTTCAGAGCCACAGTCTGGAATAATAGTTCTACCTGGTGGTGCCATGGGATTATTCTAAGAGCTTACCGGTTTGTGAATTTTAGGATGTAAGTAGAATGTACGTGTCTTGGAAGCATGTTTGACAGACAAGTACTTAAATTATGTTTGCTGATCGTATCCTTTGTCCGCAATGGCTCGAGAATTTCATTAAATATGTGATAGTTTTGTGGCCAAATAGCTCCATCTAATTTTTTGTAGTGTTAACGTTATTCAGCTGTCTTAGAGCTTCCTGTATGTAATTATCTTTTGTCATTATTACTGTATCCAAGCCCTTATCTGCCGGTACGATGATAATATTATTATTGTTGCATACACAATTTAGTGCGTGGCGTTCCTGTGCGGATAAATTTTGCTTATCTGATGTGGCTACTAGCCCACCGATTCAATCCGTTTTACACTGTCAGTGATGGCTGAGTCTAAAAGTTCCATGTTCGGCTCCCAGCCTGTTTTGCCCACAGTTCTAACATCGTCGTGTCGT
>CM067367.1:15678158-15746406 GCA_034401795.1 Chaetoderma sp. LZ-2023a | reverse complement strand
CGCATGACACGTGTGTTAAGATGGGGTGGGGGGGGGGGAGGGTCATAGCTAAAACTGGATTCCTCCATTGCCATATAGGTTAACGTTTACCATGTTTCCAAAATCAATAACAAGTAGGTTTTTAGCGGTATGCTAGTGGGCTAGGTAGTAATGCAAGCGCATACAGGCAACATAAATATATCCACAACATGACAATCATTATTGCTACTTCTACATGAATAGATCCATTGTTTTTACAGTCATATAATGGTTAGTCTAGTACGCTGTTTACAAAGTGTCCACTTACTGTCACGGCTCCATTATTGATATTGATATCGCGAGGTACATGGCGGGTAGCTTGCACTGTATACTGGTCGTGCCAACTGCTGTGAGCCTGCGGCGTCTATTGCGCATCGTGGAACTTGTAGCAATAATTATTGGTGCGGATCCTAATAAACACCCTACCATAGCCGGCAGTTTAAAAGTCTACGTTGACTGAAAGATAAGATGTCGAAATCTTAAGATACATAAAAACCATGGACTTCATGTTTGAAATGTGTTCATAAAAAGGAAAACAACTTTTATTCAGTTAGATTTATCCGATAGATCCTAAAAGCTTGATCATAGAATTACACTATGATGCCTGATAACGCAGATTATTGGTACAGTACTGGACCAACACTGGACCAATACAGCTCAGTAGTGGCGCCAATACTGTCCCATTAGCCTTCGTTATCAGGGGCATTGAAAATAAGTACATTTCCGTGATTTGTCTACCTGCGAATAAACAAAAGGCGTGGCAAGAATTATTATATTCGTTTCTCACTAGCGAAATATAAGAATACAACAGATTTAACAATCGGTTCTCCATTTAGAATATAGATATAGACATTGTGATATAGCAAATTCAAACATATCTATTTCAATATTTTCTTTGGGAATTCCCTATCCATGAATTTAAATGACATTGTTTATATTATTACAGTGGGTTTTTTCAAAATATAGAGTTTATTTGTTCAACACCCGTATTTAATATGATTAATCTAGTTAAAATATAGATAAAATATGCTTATCCTCCTTGCAGAATGCATCCAAGTCAACATCCACGTGGTACATTGCTCAGTAACACCTTGTTATATATGTACTTAAATGTATTTGGCAAAGTAAAACATAAAAATAAAACCATAACTAGCGGATCGCGAACAAGGTACCATTTAATATCACTATCATCAACTGAGTTGAAAATTGACCTTTCCATTTTAGCTATGACCCGCCCATCTCTCGTTAGCTCCACCCACACCTAGCTCGTGTTGTGATCGATCGATCTCTGAACTCACTGACTATCAATTTCCAGAAAACTATCCAGGTAAGCTATTGGATATTTTGGAACTATTTGACCGGGCGCTGTTGATGCCTATGGCAGCAACAGCGTCCAGTCAAATTAGTTTCAAAGTATCCAGCAGCATGTTTATTAACTAGTAGAGACATACAATTCGTACAACGGCTCTGACTATTAAGAGTTAAAGAGGGGGCAAATATAATCATGTATGACGTAATAATTATGACATCATTATACACGCCACTTAGCTGAGTGAGACGTCATATGACGTCATATGATATATGGATACTCTGGAAAGCTGAATTCTCACGTAGGGCAAAGTAACAATGTTCCACGTGGTTGATTACAATGATATTAAATGGGACAGAGTTTGAGATTTTATTTATCACACAAACTGAGATGTTGACATAGTTTTTAAAATATCGACCCTTGTACCGCAAGTTTAGATTTTCGATTAGCATACGATCATCATTGGCGGCTAATCACACCTTGACAATTAGTACATTGGATGCCTTATGGCAAAAACGTAGTACTTGTAATTTGAACGATGAGAAAAATGTGCACTAATTACATTTTATTTATGTACAAACAATATCCTATATACCATTGGACGTCGCACGAGGTATTGCTATTTCATGAAATGAGTAACTAATGTACAACTTCGACGTAATGATAACCAATGCTGCGATGGCGATCATAGTCTGATTGGTCAATGTAATATTGCTTCGCCACACTAACAACCAATGAAAACGCTTTACTGCTTTATTAACAGGCGTCATATTGTTAAAATAGAATGGGCGAAGGGGATCTGTTTAGATAATAAGCATGTTTCCATCTACACTATTTTACTATTTTACACTATTACATCGACGCCTGTACATTGATTATTTTTTCCTTGTAAAACAAAATAACCGAATAATATCATCTCGAATTGATTTCATGGCCAATACATACACTAGAGGATTCATGATGCTGTTGACAAAAACAACGTGTAAAAGGGCCAAGTAGACATTATCTCTAGTAAAGGCATAGTCCTTGATACGTTTTTGTTGTATTATCATATATGCAAATCCTGGAACCAAAGACATATAAAATAGAATAATCATAATAGCCATGATACGTCCATCTGGGCTCTTTTGCTTTCCTTGTTGCTGATTTTCCAACACACTTTTCGATCTAATGTAAGCGAAGTATTTCAGTATATGTAATAGGAATAAGCCCCCACATGGGATAATTGTAAAGAATACCAGAATGGTGATATCTTTGGAAACAGTGTCACCGGTAAAGAAGCACACAGTAACCTCCTCTCCGTCTATGAGCGTGCTTGAAGAGCGCCAATATGTAGCAAACAGTACAGCGGTACCCATCGATAGCACCACAATAGTGGCGCAGCATTTAACCATCAAGCCAACTGTCACCGAAGCCCTAGCCCTAAGTGGCCATATTGCCTGGTAAAGTCGGAGACATGCGAAGAACATAAGGTGGTATTCGCTACCTTCTAAACCAAGTCCAACAACAAATGTTGTTACCCCACAGAGAAAGCCAGCTTCTGGTGCTATAACTGTTGGAACTGTAAATATCTGTAGAACTCCACCAAGACAGACACATGTGTCCATGGCAGCTAAGCTTGTTAAGATGGTAAATACGGGTGACTGATACCTTTTTGATTTGATAAAGTAAATTAGTATCGTCACATTCAGTAAGATGCCTATTAATTCAAAAACTGTTGGTATCTCTTTATAGAAGTACGTCGGTAAATTAACATTCCATCGAGTAATCTCCTCTTTTGTCTCATTCTCTTGATTCCTAGCTATACTAGTGGACACATATTCCACATCCATCATGTTCCAATACAATCTCAGCAACCCTTATGATGACTAATCTTCGATCAATATTCAATACCATGAACTATTGAACAATTACAATACATAACTAAAGGCATGTCATATGTATTTATCTGCAAGCTGATCTATCTAGCTGCAATGATTTCCGCGTTGAACTAAAACCTTTGAGAAATGAGTGAAATATGGAGGTGAAACAGCTTAGAAATATGGATGCCGAAATAAATACAACAGCTTAATGATGTAAAGGTACGATTTTAGCCTGCGTATTCGCACTGAGTGAAATAATTATTTGTGTTCTGTATATCGTGCACGGTGTGTCTGTGAGAGAGTGTCTTACAGTTCGTTCAAAATAATGGTAATATTAGATCTGCAATCTGAGGTCAGCCGGGAACATGGATTAGCCGGATATATCGATATTTAATCTGATATATAGCCCGGTGTTTGATCATGAACATGTAATCAAGTGGATTAGGCAACTATTTCAATCACACTTGCAGAAAATAATATTTCCCAATGAACATCCAAACACCACACACGTTTCGGTCTTACTGATTTCTCAAGACTACAGACAATTTTCATATTGATAAGTAATAAGAGTTAATCACATCTTTCACACCTCTGAAAGGTAACAATTGTGAATACGTCAAATTGCAAAATATAATAACACATATTTATAGGCCGTGATACACGAATGATAGTTTGATATTTGAGTCAACTGTTATCATATACAAACCATGCATGTCTTATATTATACATATCACTTTATGGACAATGGCCATACAAGAGAATTAATATAGCACATTGAGTGGCGAGCGAATGTACATGTTGTCTATGCCAACAATATCAAAGTATCAGAAGAATGGGCCTGATTCATCGCAATAATTATCTCTCTCCCTCTGAGGTATTCATATGGGTGGTCTATTCTTGTCAGCCTAGATATGCTGATAGCATGGACAATATCAGACAATATCAGATAAATCGATGGATGCAGATATTGTCTGTGTATGTTCGTAATCTTCAGATCACTTGACAGAACTACTGACTGAAACATACCGTATGAGCCGGTCCATTTAGTTTATTCTCCATTTTAACGAAGCAACAACATTAGGTATATATATATATATAAAATAACATTTCAACACTGATATGAACATGATATATCAATCCTTGCTCACATTCGCAACGGTTTAAAGGACTAACGATCTAATATTCCACGTAACCTATAATTGTATTACATTTAGTGTAAAATATTAATGATGGGGTAATACGCCTTTGATGCCGTGAAATAACTAGGTATGAATGTGATCCAGATCAGCACAGTTGTATCGACACAGAACGCGATGTAGCGAGATTCGTTGTAATTATCTGACAGTTTCCGAAATTTAAATTAGCGCCTGACTTGGTTACCACCACATGCATCTTGGTAAGTACTTACACTTTCGGTAGTGAATTGGCTTTCGATTATGAACAGTAGGTGGCGCCAGCAGCACGCTGACCATGACAACAATAACCTAAAAAAGGTAAGATATTAATTTTTAACAAAATATAAATAAGGGCTAGACTATAAATATATTTTAGTAGCAGGATAAACATTTGTTGAAGTCCATTGCTCTGGTGCCAATTCCATCTCCCCAACCCACTCGGCAGTCTCTCTCTCTCTCTCTCCCTCCCTCCCTCCCTCTCTTCCTCCTTACCGCTCTCTCTCCCTCTCCCTCTCTCTCTCTCCCTCCATCCATCCCTCCCCCTCCCCCTCCCCCTCCCCCTCCCTCCCTCCCTCCCTCCCTCCCTCCTTCCTACCTACCTCCCTCCCTACCTGCCTCCCTCCCTCCCCCTCCCTCCCTACCTCCCTCTCTCCCTACCTCCCTCTCTCTCTCTCTCCCTCCCCCTGCCCCCCTCCTTCCCTCCCTCCCCTCCCTCCCTACCTCTCGCTCTCTCTCTCGCTCTCTCTCTCTTTATATTTCTCTCTCTCTCTCTCTCTCCTCCCTCCTTCCCTCTCTCCCCCTCCCTCCCTACCTACCTCTCTCCCTACCTACCTCTCCCTCTCTTTTTATCTCTCTCGCTCTCTCTTTCTCTTTCTCTCTCGCTCCCCTCTCTCTCTCACTATCTCTCTCTCTCTCTCTCTCTCTCTCTCTCTCTCTCTCTCTCTCTCTCTCCTCCATCTCTCTCTCGCTCACTATCTTCCTCCAAATATCGTTCCTCAAATTATTCCATTTATTACTACAGGAAGCAGCACTATATCGACATAAAATATAAGCTAAGATAGTTAAAATATCAGGGACATAATGTAGAAGTAATATGACAAATCTCGTCGCCATATGAGACTGTTATCCTTCTCGGATTAAATTATGTTTAGTGGTCTTAACCCCTCTTGCAGGCCAACAGAAGAGTATTTTTGAAAGTTTAACACTGGAATGGCTGGCTCGGATACCGAGCCGGTCATTGCTGTGCTAAGTTTTGAAAAATTGACTTCTCTTGGCCTGCAAATGGGCACTCCTCAAGGCCACTACACAGGGCGGTTTGGGCCGGCTTCGGCGTGATAGGGTTAAAGCGCTCAAACTGCTAACTTGTATCGATTAACCTTATAATGTATCAAGCTATTTCAAGAAAATTCAAATTCTTCTCAGTGAATGACCATTTGCTGGCCAAAAGAATGCGGTGTTTGTAAACTTACCACTGGAATTTAGGAACATAGTTTTTAAGAGGGTGTTTTAGCCGGCTTGGCAATTAAAGAATCAAGTATATCAAAATTTTCGCTTAGTCATTGACCATATGCAGGTCACGAGAAGACTATTTTGGCCCTGTTTGGCGATTAAAAGGTTAACATGACACAAGAGGGGTTAATAGTAGAATGTTCGAATGCTACAGACGCATGAGTTTTGATGAAGTGGCTTAACGTTAACCGGAACACTGTTCCTGGCACAGGTTCCGGTATAATGTTAAACGGTAGTAAACGCAATGCATTGTGGGATGTTGGCTGGAGACCGAACACGATTTTTAATGATTGGTCTTTCAAACATTGACTAAAAGAAATCTTATTGCATCAAATGACTTCTCATGCGGCAACTAACTGATACATTTGGACTATCTTCAAGGACAGCGTTTTATTCACTCTCCTACACGCCCATATCCCAGGATATCAATTTGAAAACAACCATACATTTAAGCTGATATATATATATTTAGAATGAAAGTACATTGGAGCTGTTACTATCATGAGCTCAACCATTTAAACTCGCATTCCATTGATAGTAAATACGTATATGGTCGTTCATTTCAAAGGTTTTCCTTAGATTATTGAGACTTAACACAACATTTATTTTAATGGAATGTGTAGCTAAGGTCAGAAAACTCATGCAATTTTAGCGAAGATAGAATGCCTGCATGACAGGCACTGTTAGTTTAAATAAATATAACTGCCAGAATAAGGGATGGCGTCACGCATATCGGGAGACATGTCAAAGCTTGGATTCGCAGAACTGTCATATAGCAAGCTGCTCTGTGACACCTACATATAATGGATTCCCAATTGTCCTAAACAGTCTTTTTTCACAGTCGTTATGTCTACAATTGAGTGCCTATATAGTTTGTCCATTATATCAGCATTAATAAATAAATAGATAAAATTGTCGGAAAACCAATCGCCATTTGAGTAGTTATAGTTCTTCAAGATGTGTATCAGGTCTAGACAGTAACATGCCATTAGGAAAGATGGATTTATTTTTCGAAGCCGCGTGTCTTACAGACGCAAGCTGAATGCCATCGCCGCTTTATATAGCTATAACTTCCGTGAATTGTCTTAAACTAAGGTTCACATATAATCAACAAATGATGTTTATGTTCTATTATGCTGACCGCGGACAACCGTAATTTCTAACCGCTTACGCCCGTTAATGCTTGCCCTATGGCCAATAACCTGATGGCTGGAATCAGGACCATTAAATCTCTGAGGTTGGTACGTTATTGAACGCCTTTTGTGGGGGCGCTGGTTTATATCATCGGTAGCTCCATCATGACCTATTATTAGAAGCTTTTAAGCTTTAAACTCTCTACAGATGTTATGTCCAAAAGCGTTATATAGCGTTTTAAATCTTGCTTGAGGTGTGTACAGCTTACGATTGATGTTCAAGATGTCCAGCATTGTCTGGCAACTAAGTCCTTTCTGTTGCATTGGGAAATTAAATAGTGAACCTCATTATATTTGACGAGATGAATTGGTCAATAAGCTTACTGGGGAAACATGCATACTCAGACCACACCCACAACTATCACTCTCACCATCACCACCAGTATCGCCACAGTCACCGCCACGGCCGCCGCCACAGCCACCTCCACTATCATCATGACCACAAAAATAAAAAATATTGATTGGGTCGTCAAACCCTTGTATTCCGACCTTCAGCTCCGAAGATTCAGTTCCCCCCATTAGTAGCACCCAGCCACTCAGTCAGCCAGGCATCCACGCATAGACGCACGTGCTTGGCCACGTTCTTGCATATATACACTCGCGTTAACGCTAATGCTTTCATGTTCATATCATAGGCATAGTTTAAGCCTTCAATTGCTAAATTTAAAGAAGAATATCAAAATATAACAATTGCTTATTAAATGTCCATGTGCAGACAAAGAGAAGATTATTTTTGAAGATTCACCACTATAATGACTGGCTCGGTTATCGAGCCACTCAATCCAGTGGAAAATTTTCAGAAATAGTTTTCTCTTGATCTGAAAATGAACATTTCTCAAGAGAACTACAAAGGCCAGCACTGTTTTGGCCGGCTTTGTCATGAAACGATTAAGTTAGAATTTGACGAATGTTTTTGCAAAAGGCAAAAATAAACTTCAATAAAATCCAGTAAGCATAAAATAAATAATTAGCCTTTCTCATTCAGCGAGATTGTAAAGGTCTGGGTGAATAATTACTCACGCTGCCGAAGGCCAGTGTGAGTTTTGCGGTTGATGCCGTCTGTGTGAATGTCTGTCTGTGTGTTTGCCTGTTTGTCTCTCTGTTTATCTGATTGTGTTTATTTCTGTATCCACGCGATATCTCTGACGTCTAAGATGTCACACCTGTAGTACAGCTCATAAATAAGTCAATGTGTTTACAAAAGAAAACTATTTTGAACACACTGTAAAATGTGCTGTTGGAAAGCTTGAACATAATTGGATTGAAAAACATTGCTGAATGTCTTCCTATCCAATTATGTTCAATATATTCAGCAGTAGTTATGTATTTTGTGGTTGATCTGTGTACTGTATAAGACTAATGTGGCCAAATCTCAACGCCGTCTTACCGTAGGTTCCCCCAGGAGGGTCATGGTTGAAACTAGACGTCTCACCGGTAGTTCCGACGTAGTTATTTGATGTGTCTCGCCATACATGGATGGATTGACAGACGAGTCGATGTACGGCTAGACGGGCGTGAGTGATTAGCAGACGGCGATACACTCGGCCACTCATAACAGTAATAGAAGCGACCCTATAGATGGTTCATACTCAAGGACACTCTCCTTCTATAAATGACGTGCCATTTTCCGGATGAATAACCAAGAATGGCAGGAGAAGAAGCCTGGCAGAGTTCCACCAGAGCATAGCTGTTTACAGACACTCGATCCTTATCTCGTTTTCGCAAAATTAGCATCATTTCGTCAAGGTGCCTAAAGCTAATATTCTCAGGAGAGTGAGGACATTGACACGTTTTAGAAAGCCGGTCTAAACGTGTTTTAAATAGGGCACGGTATTGATAGCGCTCCAAGAATCTGTCTAAGCACAGTCGATCAAACATAAATAACGCCAATGATCAAGGTTTATTAAAGGTGCATATTCACATTAAAATTCTTGAAAATAAAATTTTATACTTTTAGAGGCTTAATTTGTGTGCCTAGATGTAATAAAACGAAACAAATCTTAACATACGAAGATGTCAGTAGGTATAAAATAATATGATTTCTTTCAATCTGTAAAGTTCAATTATACACATGAGTCCCTAATTCAACTTCGCAACTGAACAAATTTTATTAATTTATACAGAATCAAATCGGCATATGCTCAGCTTTATTTTGTTTAGTAGTAGTGTCGGTAGTAAAATGATACCACCTCCCTCAACTGGATTTCCATTTAGACAAATGAGCCCCTCACCTCCCTCAACTGGATTTCCATTTAGACAAATGAGCCCCCACCGCCCTCTCAATCCATGGGGCATAGGTTGTTGAGACGGGAGCCACCACGGATCGCCGAATGACTGCCAGGGAGGTAGGATCATCCCGACACTACTACTACCAGGGGCTGAACGTCCATTTAGATACAAGCGCCCACAGTGATATACACCACTGATCGCCATCAACCACAGGGCCGGCCTCTCTCTCTCTCTCTCTCTCTCTCTCTCTCTCTCGCTATTCTGTGTAGGCTCAGACAAACACGTAGTCTCTGCCAGAGTCGCATCGGCATGATGGGACCACCAATAGGGGCTTCCATCTACCTTGACAACGCTCACATGGAGGAGGCTAAAGTGATTAGCATGTGAACCACGGCAGACTCTGGCATGTTCACATGTTATGCAGAGAATCTGGTGCTGAGCAGGGGTCTCCAGCAGACAACAATGGCCTACCCTCTCCACTCCATAGAAGTGGCAGACAGACTTGATCTCTTCACGTGGGTGAAAGCGGTCGTAAATGTTTCTCCGCATGGGGTTGGCCCACTTGGCATCCAATATCATGGCAGTCTCAGCGACAGCACGAGCAGTATGATGGGAATCATGGCTATATATGAAGAGTTAATCTGAACAGAGTGAACCCCTCGAGAAATATCAGTGCCATATCGATCCCTGTTCCATCCGGATCGATAGTGAACTTCATCCCCTCAGGGGCAGGAGCTAGCTGCTTCACTCTGCCGACAGTTAAGAAACGTAGCTCTAGGACTATATGAGTCGATTGCAGGCTAGTGAGTCCGACTCGCTGAAGCAGTTTAACAGCGCCCTTGAATTTTGAGACATGTGAACACCATCTACCCATAGGGTGCCCTCCTGGAGGTTAACAGCTTCTTCTGGTCCATCGAATGGATGATGCAGCAGGAGCTTTCCACCTGTAACCCCAATCCGGTGACTCACCCTCGCCAGGGAGACACCTTCACATATGTAGGTGAGGAGGGTGATCCCCGATTGTAGAGCTTTCGAACTGTCCCATCCTTTTTCACAACAGTGGAGAGGGGAGTAACCTCCATGTCAATGACTGCGGGAGGCCTATATAGAGGCAACCATGTTTGCCAGTCACCCCCAGGTCCAGCACCGTACCACACTTCATTCTTCTCAAATATGAACTGCTGGTATTTTGCCAGGGTCAATAGTAGGCCATCATGGGCCATCGGCGGGGCAACGCTCGAATATGGTTTGACCAGATGAAAGCGGCCCCGTAGGTGGGGCTCAGAACACACCTTCCGTATCCTCTGCATGTTGTACGAGGTGACTAAAGGAGGTAAGGGTGAGCTAACCCTGACAGAAACCTCGAGTGCTGAAGACGGAGGTTCCAGGCCGCATGGCGCACTCTAATAAACAATGGATCCACGCACTTAACGCTTATGATCATGTCGATAGTCACTTACAGGACTGGCGGTATGATCAGCGAACGAAAAGAAGAAGAAGAAGACCAGATGAAAGCTGAGGTCGTTATTTAGGGTGTTGATGTCTGCCACCTCTGTATCCGAGAGCTCAATCAATGGCTCGAGGATGTACTTCCTCTTCGGGAAATCGTACTGAAACACGATCTTGTGGCCATCTATGTTGCGACCCAGGCGATCCTTCATCACATCCTTGAGGTCTGTGAGCAGCTCCACCCCATCACCACCAATGGGGTGGAGGGAGAATGCCTTTGAGCTTGCTTCGTACTGTAGGGCGAATAACTTGCCATCGCTCTCTTCTACCTTGACAGCATCAACTGCGTACACATCTGCCAGGTCAGCAAGACCCGTCGAGTGAGAAAATATGGGTTCCATAGCACGCTATAGGAGGGGTTTAAACAAGACATATAACCATGATGATTGTCCGACTGCTGCTCTCCGGTGGTGAGAACATAATCTCACCCTCTCTAGAGGGGAGACGGGTGGTACAGTACCGTGTAGAATGCGTCCTCTTCGAGGTGCCCCAGCGGGGCACAACATACATACACGCCGATGTGCTACATCAACCTCCGCGCAGTGCACACAGCACCTCACTGGTAGAAGTCGGCCGGGACGTGATAGAGTATCTCCATGGTGCCAGCAGCAACCTATGGAAAGCTATCAGTCCTAGTCTGTTCACACCTGTAAATCACCTGTTTGACAGCCCCTCCATTAACCTATATGCCAGCACGGATGGGATATCAGATGCCCATTTAGAGTTTACACACTTATTACTCATTGACCTGACGACAACATGATATCACACCAGGAATATCTTACCTTTGCCGAGACGATGAAGAGCCCTGATACAGGGTTGCCCCTTCATGACCCCTGCACAGATAAAGGCTGTAAATGAACAGATGCCCACACTGCAACAAGAAGGAGAGCGGCTACAGCGGGAGAGCTGGTATCAACAGAACGTGAGCATTGCAAGGAGGCGAAAGAACAGTGAAGGTTCCTGATACTGGCAGGCCCTCCTGGAGGCGAGCAAGTGGGACGATGAGCCAGATGTAGTGGAGACCGCGGACGATGCAGTGGAGACTGCGGACGAAGATGAGCCAGAGAGTAAGGGGGACGATGTCTTCACATCCGATGATGAGCCAGATGTCTTCACATACGACGAAGAGCCAGTTGTCTTCACAGACGAGGATGAGCCAGATGTCATACAGTGGGAAGAGGAGATGGCGCAGGAGTGTAAGGCCAAGAAAGCCATCCAGCGGCGGACCTACTATCTTGGTCATAAGGTGAAGCTCCAGATGTCACATCTCAGAAAGCTACTGGCACCTGACATAGTGCTGGGAGACTTCTGTCTAAGAGACGTCTGTCTCGACACCAGTAAGCTGGCAGGGTTCGCCAGGCTCTCCAAAATGTACCATTCTAGGACTCATGAGCAGATTCTGCATGTGATGCTGGTTTAATCTCCAGGTATACTATGGCAAAATCAGAGGGGCGGAAGCAACCAGAAATACACCCCTTCCTGGCGGCTGACGAGGGCAGTACCATCCTCGGCTCTCGACTCCAGCAGATAGATACCATCAGACAGTACAAAACTGCTGCGGGTGTGATTTAAGCCGGTGCTGGGGTGGCAGCTGTGGCCACTCTCACTACAGGGGTGGGGGCCATCGTCGCCATTCCGCTGGGTGAGGTGACACTAGCCTCCACTGTCGTGGCCACAGGCTTGGGGTGTGGCAGCGGTAGATCACAAGGAGGCTGGAGAAGCATGCTAAGTATGTGGCGCTGGCACAGAGATTGCTACGGACTATCGACGAGTCTGTCAGCAAAGCTCTCGAGGATGGCCAGGTCGCCGATGAAGAGTACCACCATATATTGAAGGTCCAAGCCCTGTACCACACAGAGAAACCTAAAGTGTGACAGCAATACATCAAAGGCTCCAGCGGGCGGGTTGATATGGAGGAGTTAAAAACGAGATGTTACAGCGAGGTCGCCTCGCTGGTCTCTGGAGTCGAGACGACTACAAATAGTGTGCTGCCTGTATGGTAGCTCTAAGAAGACCAGTATAGATGGCCTTCCCACTGACAGTCATCCAGAGCCAAACGCACCTCCTGGGCACACCCTTAACTGGCCTGAGAGGTCTACTGGATGATATACCAGAGCTGACACCGTTCTCCATCACAGTGGATGGATGGTCCCGAACCAGCTTCTCCGTCAACCCACGACCTCTGACCAACCATCCAATCACCATCAAGGATGCGAAGCAAGCTCATACTCAGATGGCTGCTCCAAATCCGCTCATACTGGAATCAGCAGCTGAACTTTGCCATGTGGTGTGCCACGGCAGGATGTGGAGTAAGTGCCACCATGCTTCACTCCTATTCTGGTACTCCTGAAGCTGTGCTCATCACCAGCTGTCTCAGATTCCATGTGCCCTTCATGGTGTGACGAATCCTCCATCAGCTGGGCGCAAGCCTCCCTGATACAAATGCCTTCGACCCACAGCTCAACAGTCATAGCGTCTCAGCAGCCAGCAGACTACAGAGAGAGTTCAGCACCCACCCAGACTATCGGTGGCATGGTGGTGATAACAGTGGTCTAGGAGTTATGTACAATGACCCGAGACGTGACTACTCAGGATTCCCCTATCGACCCCCCGCCCTCCTCCGACGAGTAGGCTGTCAGAAGACTGCGACATTCTCATTCGATCCAGACTCCGACCCTGGAGCGCTGGTGCAAAATATGCACATCACTGGCTTGTGGGAGGACTATCAAGATGTGTGGAAGTACTTTGTCCCACACACCGCCTCAGGCCTCACACCAGCAGGGATCGTTCAGATCAACGAGTCCCTGGAAGCACTGTGCTACTGCCTCCTTATGGCACAGACCAAGCTGCGGCATTCCATAGATGGTGCCAGCGGAGCAGACGTCCAGGCCATGTTCATCAGTCTCGTTGAGGATATGATCACCGTGGCAGACCCCAGTAGTCGTATTGCTAAGTTCCAGCAGGGGTTGCAGAAGGCCCATCGCAAACTTGACTTTGCTATTTCGCCACACCTATGGTTGATTCCGAGCAACATGATCATTAACATCGAGGACCTCCAAGTCAGGGGCTATAACAACATAATAGTCGAGGGGAGTTCCCCCAGTGTCCACTTCGGCTTCAACACTGCCATCAACGCACCTATGCATGGTATAAGCCATACAGTCGTTCCGACCCTGACACTGCAGCCAGTTGACACAACAGCTCCAGGCGTCTCGACACTGCAGCCAGTTGACACGACACCGCTTCCCCTGGTAGCTCTATGTGTGGTGTCAGGCCTAGCTATCATGGCACTTAGGATCAGCCTACTCCGCTGCTAGCAAATCAGCTATAAGACTATCCTAACCCTCTACAGTAGCAGTGGGGACCACGATGAGACACTGAACAGCTTGGCATGCCCTACAGCCCCTATACCTGCTGCCAACATGCATATCCAAGGGCTGGATGGTTCGGCAGCGCTTTCTTTTGCCAGCTTGTAGTATCGCAGAGCCTTGTTCAGTCCGGTGAGGCCATGGCGGTCTGCAACTGCTGGAACACGTCTGACAGATCCTCCCAATCCTTGTAGAAACCTTTAGCTCACAGGAGCTGCTTAACGATACTCCCGCCCATGATAAGGTATTCGAGGAAACAGATCTGTCCCTTGCCAAATCCTAGATAGAGCTTCACAGCTGTCAGCTCCTCTGTCAGCTGAGCACCAGAGAGCTGAGCGAGCTCATCTGGTGTCTTCTTCTTGTAGTCCTTCAAATCCCTCCAGAAGACATCATAGTACTTCTTGCATAGCGTGAGCCCAGACATGTTTAAGATGTCTCAATAGAAAGATGAATATTCCTGAGTACCAACCCAGCCACCTGGAAGACACAGACTGGGAAGATCTTATTATCTCTCTCGACAGGGGACGCAGACGTTTAACCACGTTGTATACTCAGTGCTTAAACAATTACGTCAATGGTACAGATCGTGAAGCAACTGCCCGAGAGCCAGGTTAGTCTTCAGAAGGTGGAGAACCCGCTGCGAACCAAGACACAGAAGTTACTGACCAAAGCAAAACCTCTGGTAGTCCATGTCGCCAGTAACGTGGCGGCGAATGTGGCCATGGTGAAGATGACAGGGGGAAATGAGGTTCTTCCTGCCGCCACTGTGGATGTCCTCGCTACGGTGGTGAGTAGGGTGGCTGGGCACTGTCTCTGAATAACTCACACCATCCCAAAGATCGCCCTCAGTGCTGCCTCCTACACTGTTGCTGCCAAGATCATGGGTGAGTGTGTTACACTAATGGAGGCCGCGGTTCTAGAGTTAGCAACGAGTGCAATGGCTGATATCATCGTCGCCTATGTTTAACCCCTATGAATAGTGAGAGTTGGATCACAAGACCCCTGCAACATATGAGGCATGGCATGCCAGAGGTCGGTGGGTAGCCCATAGTCGAGCACGCAGACTGAGGATCGCCAATGCCCGGACGCAGACTGAGGATCGCCCGGGAATGCTGGACCGCCCACAAGGCGTGCCGCTGCTGAGAGGGCCAGTACCCTAAGCACTGTTATCTATTCCCTTGGCTGACTGCGTGGGCCTCATATGCCCAACTATTTCATTGGGGGTATGACTAGTAGGTTTAAGCCATCTGTATATGACTATGACTGTCACTCACAGACCTAGAAGGCAAAGAGCTAGGCAATCTTGCTCACTTGGGCGAGGCACACCTCGGTACAGATGACACTGCTGCCCCTATCTCCTTCCTAGACTTCGATGAGAAGGGAGACCTGCGGAAGATCCGAGGTACCATCTCATCGGGAACACTGATATGGTAGGACAATTGGCCATTAGCATGGCCAAGACTGTATTCAAGGGGATGGGCATCAAGGAGAGGGTGGTGATGCAAGGCATGTTCGGAGTCGATGAGGCTGGAGCCATCAAGCTTATGGCGGAGTCCTTTGCACAGGACCTGTTTAAGGATCTCCTGAATCCACGGAGCTCATTCCAACATGATGGAGCGAATCTCAATATAGGCACCCTCAGCCTGAACAATATCACTGTCGACGGCCAAACAGGTGCTACCGCCAGCATACGGCTACCAGAGGTGAAGAAGTCAGGGTTCTTGGGTTTGCCGTTTAGAGAGTAATACTGCCATGAAGCAAAAAAAATATATATATATATACAGGTATAGTGAAAGTCGCCAAGAAGGATAGTCAGACCATATTCCTCATAACACCTGAGCTATGTTTTCTCAATGTGCTGAACTACCTCGGCCCAGGTATGGGTCAAAGCTTACGGGTGTACACAGGTTTAAGACCACAGGATAGTCATGGCTTTCCGTGCATGTATCATACAGATACTGGATGTACTAGACACTGTGGGTGCTGACACAGGCCCTCTACGCTATCTTCTCAGCTGCTGCTGGGATTTCCTGCTTGATGCCTCCATCGCATCCTTTGTATCCGCCGGAGGTGCAGGATTCTCTACTCTGCAGGCGAAAGAGCTGGTGCAGGAAGTACTGCCGTTTAGTCTCCCAGATATGGACGAGGCTATCGCCGACCAAGTGCTAACCATCCTCCGCACACATGTCTGTACCATTCGACAGAAGGCCGGCAGATGCTGGCCAGGTGGTGCTGATCATTGCCCCATCAGGACACGGGAAAAACATCTTGCTGCGGGCTCTCCTGGCCGAACATCTACACCCTCAATACATCCTTCTGACGTCTGACTCCGCAGCTTCATCTTCAGCAGCAAGGAGACAGGTGAAATGTCACACTTCAAGCCATCTCTGGAAAAGGCGCAGACCTTCACCTACTAGCTGAATCCAGCCAGGAAACTAGCCTGCTCTACGTGTCATCGCTGACAGACTGAGCGGAGACCATGATGGTCTCCACTGCAACTTTTTTTCATTCATCAGAAGGCTGTGCAGTCTCCGCTACTTCGTCCGTGGTCTCTGCTTCTTCATCAGAGGCTTGAGGGCCTTCGTCAGATGCTACTTCGGCAGACGCTACTTCGTCAGAAGCTACTTCAGCAGTTTTGGCAGAAGCTACTTCATCAGATGCTACTTCAGCAGTTTTGGCAGAAGCCTGTGACTTCTTCCTCTCCTTCTCAAGATGATACTTTCGCTCACATTCTAGCCACTGAGGGTTATTGTCTCGGATTTTGTTAATCTGGTGTATCTCACGGAAGACCCACCATCCCCATGAGGCCTCAGAATTTGACTTGTTAGGGGCTTTGATGAGGTAGTCCTTGTAGTCCTTTTCTGGGAATTTCACAAATGCATCCAGATCACTGACCACTCGCCAGCACCCTTTTGCATTGAAGATGTTCTCACCAGCCTCCTTGCAGCCAACAGCCTCCCCCTCCTGAGTACCTTCTGCTACAGCATCACTGACCATCTCACTGAGGGCGTTATTTGCTCCGGACTGGATTCTATCCAGCCACTCTCGCTCTTCCTGGCTATGAAGTCTAAATATGTCATCCCACTTCCCGACCATTAGTAGATCTTTGAGTTCGACCCTCGTCATGTGGAGAGCTAGAATAACAGGACTGTTGGTTGGGACCACAGGTATGTCGATGAGTGCCTTGCCCTGGGTGCTGTCAAACTTCCGGTAGAGTATCCGAGTCAGGAGTTATTTTGTACTACGAGCTGGCGCTCCTTCCTTTATGGTGGCCAGTATCTCCGCATCAGATGGAGGTGTGACCTTGGCTCATTCGTGGATAATGTTGATGTCACGAAGCAGTCCTCGGATCCTGTCACAGTGGCACAGTGCACGCCATGGCTGTCGTGCTGACAGTCATATCGACTCGTCCTGCTGCCTATAGACAATCTGCTGGAGAACTTTACCAAAGATGGCAGCCAGTTAACCCATCTATATACCCAGAACTTAAACATGCTGAAGTATGTGCAACATCCAAATGGGGCCATTGAACGCACGACATCGCAACACACTGATCCTCGGAAGGACTGCCTGATGGTCATTCGACCCAGGATACACGATGAGACCCATTGTCCGCTGCTGGGAAGTACATTGACTTTGCAATCGCGGCACAGATCCACGAGATCAAGAGCATGACACTCGACTTCAAGCTTCAGAGCACAATAGAACAGACGGTAGAGCCCCCGCAGGTTCTGAACAGGTGGGAGATCGTGCAAAGCAACAGCACCATGGACACCACCTATGTGAACGATGAGTATCGAGTCCTAGGTCCGCTGGCTCATGGACCACCTTCTCTGCGAAGGGAAAGGGGTACTATGCTGTAGGGTGCAATGAGGGGTTCATGGAATTCGAACTACGGGCAGGTGTCGAGAAGCCAGTGGCAGTTCCACTCCTAACCCTCCTCGAGAAGGCACACGTGTATCCAGCTGCCATGCAGGACAGGCTGTTCCTTTGGGTGTACACTGAGCAGCTCGCAGATGCGATGATGAATGCTCCAAGACTTCATGTCTGGCATGACGAGAATGACCAGGAGCTGAAGCAAATGGGTTCCAAACAGCGGATCGTGCATGTGGAGCGAGAACACCAGCAGGTCCAAGCCACAGCTAACCAATGGGTAGAGCTGACATTGCATCGTGCTGCATTGGACTGTGTCGCTGTTGTAGTCCTGGTTCAGAAGGGAGGCGCCATCCAGCAGGTGGATAAGCTAGACGACTTCAAGGTTGTGGTTGCTGGGACCAATGTTCTTGGTGAGGTACGCGAGCTGGCTGATTGCCAACTCTACAGACAGAAAACTAAGTCATATACACTTCTGCGCCTAACCAGTGGAAGCGACGACCTCGAGCGGGGGCAGGGACATCCCACCTAATCAGGGCAACCGACTCAGCTTCAACATCGGAACCCTGATAGCTGGGACTCGCTCATTAGATGTGACGGTACTTTACTTTGGCTATGCTAAGGTATGCCTGTCGAACACATCAGGTATTCAGCTTGAGCGTGCGTACAGCACGACTCCTGTCGTCACCACTGCACTACTATAAGCTCTGCTGTCTTCTTACCTGTCGATGCTTCATAGTCGAGCATTGGCCAGATATCTTTAGAGCCGCGTAGTACTCATCGAGACTCTCATCTGCCTCTTTGAGGCTCTGGTTGGCCTGAGCTCGGAATTGTCGTCAGCGTGCCTCGCTCTGGCGCATATGCTCGAGTGCTTTGCTGTACTCAAACTGCTACTTAGATAGCTTCTCCATCGCCTGGTTATGATGCTCACGCTCGACCTCTGCCACCTTATTATTGGCAACGCTGAGTTCCCAGTTCGCTAAGGCAAACACGCCCACATTGAAGATTGCGGAGGCCATGCTATAGACTACAGTTGAAAGCTACTATATAACTGCCCCAGCGACGGATCCCCAGAGCGATGTATGAACCAGAGACTGATCCAGTCGAGGATATAGATGACGAGGACTATGAGGAGGACTATGATGAGGAGGATGATTATGATGCAGACGACTACGATATAGCGGAGACCGTGGGTGAGTATGATGATGTAGAGCCAGAATCCCGCAAGCTAGTACACAGAGTGAAAGGAATCTATCGCACTTACGTAAAAGGTTCTATCGGTCCGCTGGCAGCAGTTGGGGCTCTGATCACTCTGTTCACAACGAAGGCTGGCGAGACAGTCCGCAAGATCGCCAACAATGCTCTCCATGGGGTGGAGAAGGTTTCTGAAGCCATACCAGCCATCGCCTCAGGAGTAGGTACGTTCTTCAGAGTTGCAGGCCCTTGGCTACCATATGTTGCCATAGTGCTCACGGTCATCTGGGCCACCGAACATTTAAGCCATACTATATAAGGATGGCGTCTCTGTACAACCTGGTCAAGTCCCTTAACTTCCGAGGGTTTGTCGATAAACTACTGTTCAGTGAGGATCCAGCAGTGATTAGACATCAGTGTACAGAGGATTTTTGAGGAGGTCTTCCATTATGGTCGAATGAATGACGGCCGTCTGTTCGTCTGCTTAGAGTTCACCCAAGCCGTGAGTGACAGGACGGGAGTGGACATCAGTCATGAAATCCGAGAGTTTATCAACTGTCTTTCTTGAAGAACTCTACTATCAGCCTGGTGGATATTACCGTGAGACCCTCAACAACTGGGGCTGCATGTCGCAAGGCCACAACTTCACATTGGAGACAGTTAGCCGCTTATGAGCCTGGTGCTCTGCTCACATCTCAAGGCGAATGACGTCGTCGATCTTGATGCCTGCTATAGCGATATACGTGGAGTCAGTGTCCATCTGCAGGTACTCAAAGCTGTCACGAGCTACGTAGCGATCAAGGAAGTCATAGTAGAACTCCAGCATTCGCAGCCTCACGAGCTCATAAACGGCTATCCCCACCTGGAAGGGGCTTCGAATTGTGATTCTCGGCTCGTGACTCTGGAGCTCATGTGACTCACTGATCTCCTCGAGATCTTCGAACCATGCATTATGCAGGGCCTTGTCTACCATGCGTTCATCCTTCATGAAGCTGGTGTTGCTATGATGTTCAAGGGCCTCAATGAGCTTCCCCTAGGCACTGTTGCCGAAGAGTTTGAAGAGATCTGCCAAGAGCGCTTTGCTCTTATCTACATCTACCTAGTGGCGGGCCTCCGTAACATTCTCCACGAACCACTCGAATGGGCGCTTGGCCCCATAGTCTATGGTGCAGTATACAGCAGTGATCTCCAGGCCATGGGTTATATACCACTTGAGGGTCGGGGCGTACAGCAGCCGCTTCTTGCCAGAGCATCTTGAGAACCTCTATATTCACCTCATCAAACCCAAACCAGCTGTCTGCTAGGAGAGCCTCCTTAAATTTAGCTACCCCACTGGACCCGGACCAATGGCACACTTTCTCCTTCCCACATGGCATCTCTTTGGCCATCGTTGACAGGTACAGAGCATTTGCATCATAGCCAAGTAGATGTTGGCAGGCACGCTCACTCTGGCAGATTTGAGTCACACCGGCCTCATGGTATCTGGTGACCTCGGTGGATCCTCGGTAAGCGCACGAAACCTTCCCGTATTCATTGCTAGGGAGAGTCACTTCTGCCACTCCTCAGCACGGATCTGGTCGATCATCTGGAGCAGGTCGGCTTTCTTGGCCTTAGAGTAGCCTCTAAGGCTGAATAGAGTAGCCTCTAAGGCAGAATTGCTTTGCAATAGCGCGAATCTGTGCAACAATACTCATGGTGTTTATCCCTGTGGATGCCTGTCTCTAAATGGGCGTTCAGACCCTATTATGCGTGGCGATCAGTACCTGTGGATGCCTGTCTGGGCGTTCAGACCCATTATGTGTGGTGCTGGCGATCAGTACCTGTGGGTGGTGTATATCCCTGCGGATGCCTGTCTCTAAGTGGCCGTTCAGACCCTTTTATGTGTGGCGATCAGTACCCGTGGGTGGTGTATATCCCTGTGGATGCCTGGCTCTAAATGGGCGTTCAGACCCTATTATGCGTGGCGATCAGTACCTGTGGGTGGTGTATATCCCTGTGGATGCCTGTCTCCAAATGGGCGTTCTCGCCATATTATGTGTGGTGCTGGCGATCAGTACCTGTGGGTGGTGTATATCCATGTGGATGCCTCTCTCTAAATGGGCGTTCAGACCTGTTCAGATGTGTGTGGGGTTGATCGCAAGGTGTTTGTCTGAGCCTACACAGAATAGTGAGCGAGAGAGAGAGAGAGAGAGAGAGAGAGAGAGAGAGAGAGAGAGAGAGAGGCCGCACCTGTGGTTGATGGCGATCAGTGGTGTATATCACTGTGGAGGCTTACCTCTAAATGGGGGTTCAGCCCTGGTAGTAGTAGTGTCGGGATGATCCTACCTCCCTGGCAGCCGTTCGGCGATCCGTGGTGGCCCCCGTCTCAACAACATATGCCCCAGGGATTGAGAGGCGGTGGGGAATCATTTGTCTAAATGGAAATCCAGTTGAGGGAGGTGGGGGCTCATTTGTCTAAATGGAAATCCAGTTGAGGAAGGTGGTATCATTTTACTACCGACACTACTACTTGTTTCATTAAACTAAATACACAAATTAAGCCTCTAAAAGCAAACAATTTTAACAATTTTATTTTCAAGCATTTTGGTGTGGATATACACCTTTAAAAGGCATACTCAATCGGCGTCTTCAAAATAGACACACACACACACACCCACACACACACACACACACACACACACACACACACACACACACACACACACACACACGCACGCACGCACGCACGCACGCACGCACGCACGCACGCACGCACGCACGCACGCACGCACGCGCACACACACACACATCGTTATTGAGGGTATATTATCATAATACTAGGAATCAATTACGTTACGGGTAGGCTGACGTAACAATCAAACACGTCAAAAATGGCATATCAAGTCCGTAATAAATGCGTAATAGTCCGTCAAGTTGTACGAATTGTATATCATTACTATTTAATAAACATTCTGTTGAATATTTTGAAACTAAATTGAATGGGAGCTGTTGCGGCCATAGGCGGCAACAGCACCGAGCCAAATTAGTTTCAAAGTATTAAACAACTTACTCGTATAGTTTTCTGGACATTGAGATTCAATAAGTTCAGGGATTGGTCGATCACAAAACGGCCAAAGTGTGGGAGGAGCTTAGCTAGGAATGGGCGGAACCAAAAATGTTTGATAATCGATTCCCCTCCCATTACTAGCCAAGCTCCGCGCACACTTCGCATGTGTTAGTATCGATTTTAATTCTTTTAACCGTGAACTTCCAGAATCCCGTTTTCAAGTTTACTATTCGTGTAGGCTGTTGGGTATTTTGAAACTAATTTGACTTGACTCTGTTGCTGCCTGTGACCGGAAGAGCGCCCAGTCAAATTATTATCAAAATATTCAACAACGTATTTATTAAATAGTAACTCCATCACAGCTATACGAGTCCTGTACTTGACTGGCTTTTGAATGTTCACGACGCTGTTAAATACATCATCCATTATGCATTTTGATTGTGTCGTCAGCCTACATGTGACGTAGTTGATTATGACGACATATTCTTGACTCGCAGATCGGATCCATCCGTGGAAGGACAGGTACACACATACGTACACAAACGAGCACACACACACACGCCTTAGTAAGTTAATACACATTGTTGCATCAACATATGAAAGTTATCGCGATCAGTTCAATGGATAACAGGCATGACGATATTTTAAATTATATTCAAAATATAACAAATCGGATTTTGTAAACTAAATCATAAGTCGTAAATAGCACTGTGAAATTCGGTGTGCCATGATTGACTGTAACGTCCATTTAAGTGTGCTTGAGTGTGTGCGTGATTTGCTGCTAGCGCCCGTGCGATCGCGTGTCCACGCATTCGCGCGTCTCTGGCACGATAACCCGAGCTTGACTTGATTGGATATCCACCAAATCAGAGTGGGAGTTTGCCTTTTGCATTCAAAGGATGGCTGCTAAGCTTGAAGTAAAATGGTCAAAGGACAATGGGTATTGGCATTAGCGCTTTGAACCCGAAAGGCCAAACACAAAATTTCCTTTACAATTTAAAACTATTTCGGTTGAATATTTTGAAGCTGATTTTACCGGGAGCTGTTGCTGCCTATGGCAGCAACAGTTTCCTGTCAGATTAGTTTCAAAATCGTCGACAGCTTACATGTAGAGTTATGTCGAAACTGAGATTCTGGGATTTCAGGATTCAAAGAGTTAACGAGGATTTACAATGTTCACTATTTTCTAAGTCCCGCTTCGGTTTATGCCGATTAAGCAGTACACGTATACATATATCTAATTGAAAATACGAATATATTTATATACCTATTAACAGGCGGCTCTTCAGTAGGTACACTTTTCCATCTGACCATGACGGCCATATTGGATTTTTTTTGGCATTTCAAGCAATTTTATTAGGATTCCTTCCCTGTCCTTATAACCACACTTTATCCGAATGTATTTACATAGGTCAGGCAGAGCTACACAGATGTCTCCTACGTGATAGGCGTCGGGGACCACGTGATACGATGGACACTCGCATTGAGAGTAGTTGATTGTGTTTAGAGTTCTGCCAGGTTTTTATTAAGATCTTCTTGTATTTAAGGTTATATGCAAATAATAACCTAGAATTAACAATGATACCGTCACTTCATCTACATACTTCCCCCTGTTCCCCCTGGCATACACGGATCGTGCATCTGTACATTAAAAACTAAATGGCGGTAGGTGTATGGTGTTTCAGCTGACAGTGTGTTTATGGGCGGGGGTGCGTGCGTGACTGAGTGTATGTTCGTGTGTGGGAGCCCCTATGTGCAGACTTAAGTATGTGTAGGTCGGGTGCTATTATTGTTAATAGATAATGATTAGGAAAACTTGGCGCTCGAGGGTAAAGCCCCACATACTAACACGTGGTTAAGGATTCGAGGAGTGTTTGTGTCCTCCTGAACGAGGCTAGTGCCAGTGATTAGAGATTAATGAGATGATTCCTGGAACGATTCGCCGGCTTCCATACGAATTGCAAATCAGCTAAGAAATATTGATTCATCCCAAGTGTCCGACAAAAACGAGCACCAGATATTTCAACAGTTTTATGCCTGCCTACCTGCCTGCTCGCCTAGCTGCCCACCTACCCACTCACCCGTCCGCTAGCAAGTGTGCCCTCCCTCCCACCCCTACGACCACCGGAATGCCCGTCTGCAATTTATCCACAACAATACCAATTTACCCACCAGACGCCATTCTTTCTAGAACAGTCATTTGTTCTATTTATCGATCTCTATGCTTATCTGTTCATCGGTTGGTCTGCGTAATTTTCAGCGCGATCACCTATACTTGTCCCTCAATCTGTCAGTCTACTTGTCTATATTTATAAAAGCGTGTTGATTAACTGCTGATAAGAATATACGTTACACATTAGCCACGCTCGTGCGAACACAAAGCTTTAATAGAGGATTCCAGTTTATCCATCAATCATATGACGTCACAATCAGCTACGTAACATGTATGATGGCGTCATAATCATTTACGTCATGAATGGCACAGCTAAGTTCTTCACGAACTTGTAATCGATGACGGACTAAGCATTGCTGTCCGAATTTTATGTCTTTATTATTTAATAAACATCGCGGTGAATATTTTTAAACCGATTTAACTGGGCGCTGTTGCAATCATAGGCAGCAACTGCATCCAGTCCGATTAGTTTCAAAATATTTAACAGATTACCTGTGTGGTTTTCGGGAAATTGATAGTCAGAGTGTTCAGGGATCGATCGTCCTAACACGGACGAATTGTGTGTGGCACTTAGCCAAACTGGATTCCTTAATCCTCCATCAAACCCGCATATGCAGAACTCATGAGTAATGCCCATTTGCAGGCCAAGAGAGGGCAATTTTTGAAGATTTACCACTAAAATGACTGACTCGGTTACCGAGCCAGTTATTTCAGTGGCAAATTTTCAAAAATAGGTTTCTCTTGCTCTGCAAATTTCTGATCATTAGCCCTTTAATGGCTAAGCTTGGCAAAAGGATGCAGTGGTTTTGAGAAATATACATTTGGAGGCAAACAAAAAAGCCAATTCTTTCTAAATTTCACTTGTAAATTTAAAAAATGTCTTCATTCTCTTGAAAAATCTAAACCATTAAAGGGTTAATTGGTAGAAAGCTGTGAGACGATGCTGGGGCAGCATCGGTTAAATCGACACAAGCGGATTTAGAAAGAACCACATGTTGTCAATTCTAAGGTTGTACATCGAATATGGCCGGTTTCTTAACACTTTAAGTATCCATATACTGTTGGCACATCGCCATGTAGTGGCACGCGCTAACGTAGCAACGTATTATTATATCAGATATGAATAAAAAAAACTAACTTCTGGTTTTCGAATGATGGGATAATTCACCTTTCAAGCGTATTCCCCGATGACCATACGTCATACGACGGCAAACTCAACTAAGCGGCGTGTAGGATGACGTCATAATCATTACCTCATAGATGATTCTATTAGGTCCGTCTTTAACTCTTAATAGTCCGACACGTTGTACGAATTGTATGTCTCTACTACTTAATAAACATGCTGTTGAATATTTTGAAACTAATTTGTTTCAAAATATTCAACAGTTTACCCGTATAGTTTTCTGGAAATTGATAGTCAGGTAGTTCAGAGATCGATCGACACCAACGCGAGTGATGTGTGGGTGGGGCTTAACTAGATATGGGCGGGGCATAGCTAAAATGGAAAGGTCCGTTATCAGCCGCCTTGCCAGCTTAGAAGACTTATGCAATTTTCTTTTCATGTGACACATGTTGATAAATGTATTAGTTACTATGGAACATGACAATACAATCAATCAAGCAATAAATATGGAATAATTTTAATTTTAATTCTGAAAATGTTAAATCTGTAAACGTGTTGCTGTTATCGCTATATTAAGTTAGGGATTGGCCAGAGCCCTTAGTATTGCTGCTTTGAAGTGATACGCAAAGAGAATTGCGAAATGGTAAGGAAATGACAATGGATCGCCGTGGAAAATCAAAATAATGGCGTGTGTTTTACATATAACCTCATACACGTCAATTCGTATTAAATTTACCACACTTGTTTAGTAAGATCTAATATGAAACTTGCGAAATCCTGACCCTTTCCACTCTGATGTCGATAGTCTATCTAATTTCTGTGTCAAGAGAAAATAAATTGGTGTGCATTTTTTTAACACTGTTGGTGGACTATGTTGCTGTCGTAGACAGCAACATCTTCCACCAAATTTGTTTAGAAATGAACACCACTATAACCTTTAATTTAAACTGAAAATTAAACATTTTGACATCAGAGCTCTAAGGGTTAAACTCGTTTGCTAAATGTAATTCGAAATGGCACCGAGTTTGGGATCCTGTTTAATACATTATGCTTAGAATGAATATGAATCTTCTATATACTCGCATAGGCTGTCCCCGGGCTCACATCTTTTCAGCTCGTGATAGCTCACAAGAGATATGACATTTGACAGGAAAATATCAACCGATTAAATACTCCCGCATGATGCTATAAGAAAACACATGGATTCATGTCTGCATCTCACCGATTCAAAGGTAATTGGATTCCAAAACATGACTGACATTAAGTACTCAAGATAGAGAGGGAAAGTGAGAGATAGGGGAGGGTGTGGGGAGGGAGGGGGGTAAGGCGAGAGAGAGAGAGAGAGAGAGAGAGAGAGAGAGAGAGAGAGAGAGAGAGAGAGAGAGCGTATTCCCGAGAGATTTTCAAGGCAGAATTATTTCCAATTATTCTGATAACACTTCTGATGGTATTCATATTGAAATGGTTTGGCTGGAAATGTTTTCCCGGGTCGCAACACCACCGCCACTACAGCCGCCGCCACCACCACCACCACCATCACCGCCAAAACCACCAGCACTGCCGCCAGCACCACCACCACCACCACAAACTAGAGGTCTTACTAAAACACATATCCTGGGCCGTATGATAAGCATACTAACTCAAGATCATATCTAGGTAAACTTTTGATTCATTAGCAGATAAAGGCAAGCGTGGTGGTGCTCATCGGGAAAATAGATTCTATTCCAACCGATAGTTCTTCCAAAGAGGTCTCGATTCTAGGTCTTGGGACATGGTGACACTGTCGTAGCCTTTTGGGTAATGTGGCGGTGTGTTTCTTTGATTATATAATACAGGGATCCATTCCTAAATAAGCTCCGCCTACTTATTACGCGTGTTGGAATCGATTTGAATCTGTGAACCTGAATTCCCATGATCTAAATGTCAACGTTGATATACAGGTATGCTGTTGAATATTTTGAAACTAATTTAACTGGGGTCTGTAACAGCTTCCAGTCAAATTAGTTTCACAATATTCAACAGAATGTTTGCTAAATTATAAATTCATCATGACATACTATTCTTACAGGAGTGGCGGACTTTTCGTTCGATTTCCACGACGGAGCTATACGTCGCGTGATTGTGACGTCAGCTATCTACCGGCGTATTTTATTATCACGTCAGACAATTGAGTGACAGATCGAATCTCTGTATCAAATTCTAATGAGATACAGTCTGCCGGGTGCAGATGTACTATGTCCTCTCCGTACTGCGTTTGAAGTGTTTGTTTTGCTTCGTGTCCAAGGACAGTAATGCCTGGCGGAAACAGCTGATTAGCTAGAGAGACCGTGAGAATTCATTAACCCCATTGAGCCCGGAGATCCAATAAAGCAAAGATAATACACGATGTTATACATATTCTCTTCAGTGGTATGATACTAAACTGACAGAGAGCCCCGCTGCCTGTCCCAAACACGTTCCTGTCAAATTGTTTTTTTAAACGTTCGATGAATTACCTTTAAAGTTATATTGGAATTGTGATTGCTGAAAATCAGGGGTTATATGGTTAAATCTTATACAGTGATCGAACAAATCGTAAACAGCATTCCACAATATGTACTATTGGCATCAGATTCCGTGAGAACGCACGTGTGACGGGAATAAAAGACGAACTGTTGATAGGTTTCTGTCATTGACAGAAACCTATCAACTGTTCGTCTTTTATTCCCGTCGAACGTCATTCAATTATGAAGGACCGAACTTGAAGGATACTTGATTGGGGCAAACAGAACTGGCTTCACCTTGACGAAGCTGTCACTTCCAACCCTCCGTCTGTTTCCTGACAAGGGTGGGGCGGTGACAAGGTGTCACGCTGTTCCATCACGATTACTACACAGATTTCCATCCACGACCATATACGTGTCCAGAATCTATTTCTAGACGATGTCATATGCACTTCATAATATCGCTGATATGCCGCTGACTATCTTTGAAAAATTACTAAAGATCTTTAGTAGTATTAAACTGAATAAATACCATAGAAGTAATCTATTGAATATTATTATGTTGATACTAATTTGAATAGAAGATTTATATCGACCCAAACTTTTTCCCTTAGTATAGCATTTTCCAAAGGGTAATCATAGATTCAAGATTCATTGTTATCATACCAGCATCTGCAGTAAGAAACCATCTCAGATAGAACATCTCAGTTGACGATGGGGTTATCCACGGAATACTGTTTTCAGATAACACAGCATATTCTACCACAAGATAACGCTTATAAGGTCTTAAAATTACCCATTTTAAAAGATATAATTCTTTATTAGGCAGTTTAGTTTTAAATAAATTACATTGATCTGTATAAACTATACTGTAAGGCTTGCGTTATTATGATTGTAGTAAGCCAATGGAGCATTTTTAGATATACCCCGCCCATCTCTAGCTAAGCTCCACTCGCACATCGCTCGTGTTGCGATCTATCGATCTCTGAACACACTGACTGTCAATTTTCAGAAAACTATAAGGGAAGAGGTTGAATATTTTGAAACTAAGTTGACTAGAGGCACAATCAAATTAGCTTCACGATATTCAGCAGCATGTTCATTAAATAGTAAAGACATACAATTCGTACGATTCGGAAAATATAAAATAAAAGTTTTTGGCGAAATGTAAATATAATTGACTTATGGCATTAACTGTCGATGGTACTCATAATATGTTAATTTCCATTGCTGTGACGTCGATTTCCTCTTTCACCCGCCACTTATCCCCAGTCTTTCCCGACCACAGCCATTCTCAACGGGCCATGGCTGTCCACTGCCACCCTCCCTGACAACATCGATGAGTCTAATTCTACAAACGGCAATCACGCTAACTGGAGCTAAGCGTATTTTGGCAAGCTCTCGAGCGTAAAGTGGTTCAAACTACACCTTTATCCGATATTCAAATCGGTCTGATTTTCCAAACACTGCATGACTATCAATAGATTCTGAAGCTTGAAAAAACACATTTCTGTTACCCTCGCAACTTCCAATCAATCTCCATGGGTACGCTGGAGTGTGGCTACAAATAAACCTGTCTTATTCCTATGGTCCTTAGTAGACACCAAGTACCTACACATACAGTTATATCGTATAACACGTGCATTGTGCCTTCTCAATTCCTAAGTTGTCAATGACGGAAAATATAAATCAGTATTGCAGTGCTAATGATGAACACATCGCCGTGACAACTGTAATCAGTATCTCTTGCGGTATTTGCGTGGCTCTTTCGTATGGTTTTATTGTATTTTTCCAAAGTAGTAAAGCGACGACATATAGGTCAAATTGCTACTTAGCACCTTGGACGCTGAAGTCCCATACGTTCCATTTCAGGACACGCATTCTGGTACCATAATGACTATCTGGCAGCTAGCCCTGTCATAAGCTGCAACATCGCTCAGTCAGATTAGCGGCACAATGTTCAACATAAGAGTTTTTCAATTGTAAATGATGTTTCGTATCTGGCTGTTTGGTTGTTCAAAGGGTTAAGTTGACACAGATTAGTTTCTTGGTTCATAGTATTTATCTATTTCAGGAATACACTGCTGTTATAGGTTCGATATCTTCCCATAATGTATCAGTACATCATAGCTCGTTGATGGGCAACAAATACAACACGCCAATTTAGTTTCTAAATATTCAACAGCTTGCCTCTATGGGTAGCTGGAAATTGAGATTCTGGAAGATTAGGTATTTAAGAGTTCAACCACGCCTACACAGTGGGTGGAGCTTATCTAGAAATGGGTGTGGCATAGGTAGAAATGGGCCGGGCATAAGTAGAATGGATTCATCTAGTTTTGGGAAACTTCAAGACCGTTACCATGCTTTGTAATTTGAATAAGTCTCCGTCTTTGTGTGTTTGTGAGACTTGTTAATTAATCAGAACATAATCATATGTTCAATAACCTATTCAGGCTAAACTTATTCAAAAATGCAATGTTGTCTGTAAGCCCTACCGATCGCTTAATTGGTAATTGACATGTGCATGCTAATGCGCGTTAACAGGAAATCAAGGTTAGTCGGCCATCGTTGCGATTTTAAGCCATCTCTGAAAAACACAATCCCCCTTATTTCCTTTCTGTTTAATGGCGAGATAGTAGCTGTGGTTTAGCACAGATGTGCAGGGCCTGATTCAAAGCCAGTGAAGTGCATTCATTTTGATTATGGTGTTTTCGGAAGGCCTTAGAAATAGTATTACATAAGCAACACAAAGGTAACACAAGCATACACTAGGACTATAATTGTGAATGGCACTGAGGTGGCGGATCCAGGAGGTCATTTGCCGGGGGCGGGGGGAGTGGGGTGCACCCACAATTTCAAGGGATTTAGCTCTTGAAAATAGGCGCACTCCGCCACCAGCAGGTATGTAAAAAAATAAAATTGACAGTAACTGCCGGTGTGGGGGGGGGGGCTACACGTGGACCCCGAGTGCCACCCCCTCGCCACCTCCTTGGATCTGCCACTGGGTATATAGGTACTTCCTTGCCGAATAAAAAACATAGAGTATTTTGATTTAAACACAGAAGACCGAGACGTTACTGTCTGATTAGAGGTGCCCTTCTTCTGAACACGAGGTTAATGGACCTTACCATTTTTAGCTACGCTCCGCCTATCTCTGGCTAAACTACACCCACACCTCGCTCGTGTTGGAATCGATTGATCTCTGAACTCAATGACTATCAATTTCCTGAAAACTATACATGTAAGCTGTTGAATATTTTGAAACTAATTTGACTTGGTACTGTTGCTGCATATGGCAGCAACAGCGTCCGGACAAATTAGTTTCAAAATATTCAACAACATGTTTATTAAATAGTAGAGACATACAATTCTTACACCGTGTCGGAATATTAAGAGTTAAAGACGGACCTAATAAAATCATTTATGACGTAATAATTATGACATCATCATACACGCCGCTTAGCTGATTATAACGTCATATGACGTCAAATCATCGATGGATACTCTGGAAAGGTGAATTGCGTATGCCAGTCAGGAAGTCATATATAGGTTTTCACTATTCTGGTCGTTAAATTCAAAGGGGAAACAGAAGAACGGACTCATTAACCCCGTATGTGTCAACAGCGCCTGAAAGCGCTCAAAATGCTACCCATATTAATTAACCACTTAACCTTCCCGCAAACAGACATTCCTCGTGGCTACTACAGTCTGCATGTGATGTTTCTGACGAGCCAGAGGATTCAAGGATTAATCGTCAAGAAAATCGATAATTCAGCCTAACCAGTGGCCATGTAGGCCCAACCGATCGCCTAAATTAGTATAGATAACATACATGTCAATGAGCGTTAACAGGAAATCAAGGTTAGTCGGTCGTCGTTGCAATGGACCTTTCCATTTTTAGCTATGCCCCGCCCATCACTAGCTAAGCTCCACCCACACCTCGCCGTGTTTGGATTGATCGATCCCGAATGCCCTAGCTATCAATTTCCTGAAAACTATACAGGGAAGCTGTTGAATATTTTGTAACTAATTTGACTGGGTGCTGTTGCTGCCTATGGCAGCAACAGCGCTCAGTCAAATTAGTTTCAAAATATTCAACAGAATATTTATTAGATAGTAAAAGCAAACAATTTGTACAATAACTCATAGACCGTCATCAAATATGCGTTCGTGACGTATTTATCGACGTCATTCATGACGTCATTCATTATGATGTCACTGTACACGCCACGCAGTTCATTATGACGTCATATGATGGGTGCATACTCTGGAAAGGTGAATTTTAAGGCATCTCTGACAAACACAATCCATCTTATTTCCTTTCTGTTTATCGGCAAGATAGTAAATCTGGTTTAGTAGAGTGCAGGACCTGATTGAAAGCCAATTAAGTGCCTTCATTTTTATTATGTTGTCTTCGGAAGGTCTTCACTTTTTTAGAATTGTTTAGATGAACGCTGTTCATATACTGGAAAGGTCCACTGACAAAGGATTGAGAGAGATCAATCTATTCTCCAAGCTACGTGTGTTTCAGACGTAAGATGAATGCCATCGCCGCCTCAGACAGCACCAATTTCCGTAAATCATTTAAACTAAGAGCCACATAGACTCAGTAAATAATGTTTCTATTCTATTCTGTCGGCTGTAGGCAATCAGATAACCATAATTGTGGCAGTAGACGCCGGCTAATGATTCCCTATTATGCAAGGATGTCTTCTCGGTGCAATGCCTCAGATATTAATATTAGAAGCTCTTAAAATGCCAAATCATCATCTCTCGACATACACTAAAATTATTAATATCATCACGCTCCTGTTTTTAATATTTCTCTTGCCCAAGCAACCACGTATGCATGCACACACGCACATACCCACGCATGCACGCATGTAACATAAAAGCTAACTTGACTGGAAGATATTGTTGCATATGGTAGTAACATGTTCTTGTCAAATTAGGTTCAGATATATTCAACAATTGTGAATTTACCTGAAAATTAAGATTCTTGGAATTCAGTGCATATAAGGTTATCGCTTGAGAGAAACAGTGGTTTCTAATTTGTCAAAAAAATAAACTAACATGTTACCATTATACAAATTATGGACAACGCATGACTGCGCACATTATACTGAGATATAATCCGAATGAATAGGTTATCTATTCTTAAAATACCGCCGCTCTCAACGTTTAACGAGAAACCATTATACCTATCTATGTCCTTGTGCGTATGTGCCAGTACGCATAGCATGGTGTGATGAGGTGCAGGTAGACGGGAAACCAACGACCCAGGCAGCTAGGTAGTCATAGCAATATACGTGCATGCTCAGTATAACAATCCCACAGATTGGTAGAGGAGGTAATATGATTGGGCAGATGAGTGAATTGATGGCTATCACGATTTAAGAGAGTGAGCATATCGTTAGATTCGTCCCTCCATCTATAGCTATATTCGCTTGTTCGTCCATCTAAGTGAAACGGACAAAAGAATAATAATCGGATGTATTAATAGAGGATTTACAGATAGATGGGATACCGTTCCACAGGTAATTTAAATGTTCTAATCTCCTAGATATGATCTTAGTTGGGGCGCATATTTATGGGCAATGTCCATCTCGACTTATAGCGCCATGTCAGATATGAAGGAGGATGAACGTTCGCAGAAGTGGCCAGGCAGAAGAGTATTCTATTTCCAAACAAATGATTCTAATCCCGTTTTATCAAATGGGCCTCATTTCGCTGAGGTGGCGCGAGTGAACGCTCTCAGGAGAGTGAAGGGACAAATTGTTGTTTTAGAATACATGTTACTAAAGATAACTACACATGGTTTAAATATATGATACGAACTTGATAGCACCTCAAGAATCAGTCTAATCACAACATAAATAAACCCAAGGATTAAGGTATACGAAAAGTCATACTAAATCTGGAACTTAAAATGGGCATTCAAGTTGTCCACAGCTATTAGGAGTGGTTCCATTTGATCTAAATCAGATTTATTTAATTTATATCCGATTATTTTAATTTTTCTTATTGACGAGTAGTGGTTTTTTTTACCAGCGTATGCACATGCCACCGTGGCATTGTGTATGTGTTTGGTTCAGTGTAAGTGTTACTTGCATAAGCAATAAAACTACTTATGACATATATGTATTTTCTGGCTAAGTACCTGTTAATTACATATATTGTTTATTTGTGTAATGCATGAGGATATAATGGAAAAGTAAATCTATTTAATCACCTAGTAACTGTATTTTGCGTCTGCAGTAGTAGAAACGTCCCACAGCGCCAATCATTCCTTCTTAGCTTTTCGCCACTTTGTCTTGTCACCAGTCAAAATATGTGGCTTCCTCAGGTCCAGTCTTGATCTGAGTGTACCGAGCCCTGCTCTCTTGAATTCACATCGCAACACGCTTAACATTTTTCTGCAATGACATCCTTTAATGGATTTATATTTTATGACCATGGACCATCTTTGCTAGCTGACTTTTATGGACTGTGGGGATGCATTACAATTCTAGTGCATCGTTGGAAATTATGCTGTCTGGCCATCTGTGCCCAGTGATTGTGCGTACGTATTTGCGGTAATAGCCATCAGGTTTTCCCAGTGATACACTTTCAGCTGCCAGGCTGTTACAGTTGCACCATCAAGGATGCGCAGGCTGCATTGTCGAAAGTGTAGTCTCTTTGCTAAGGGCATATTTTATCTACTAATCCGTAGATTCACAGAATGACTGGAAAGCTATGTTTACATGACGCAGCTTGCACCATTGTCAGCAGTGCTACAATGCGGTGGGCCAATGAATGTACTTTTCCTCCATGGTTTACCGCCACATATCGAAACGTCATTTACTTTAGTGCCGTGCTTTGCCAATAGATATATGTTGGTGAACTCTGTTTTGGGTTCATTTATGAACAGATTCTCATTTTTTAGTTTGTTTGTGGTTAGTGGGAGTAGTTCGTCAAGGGTTTTTTTCCCTGTCTATGAAGTCCACATCCTTGGCATATTCCAGCTCTAGCAGCATGCCCAGTATGGACACTGGGGTGGGGGTGGCATTGATGGGCTTGTGGAATTTCCCCGCACATATTTCATTGCATCATCAAGCTAACCGATGAAATTAACAGAGGATAGACCATCTCACTGTGCGGAGCCAATTGATGTCTCAACCACTGCAGACTTCACTGACTTGACTTGTATGCACATCTTGGTGTCTGCAAGCTGTAGGATCAATACGCGTAGCTCATCTTCATTGCAACTCGATTGGCCCAGTGCATCTAGGATCCTTGACCATTTGATAGTGCCGAAGGCTTGTGCCATGGCAATGCCTACTTTGTGGAAATCAGTATTTGGACATGACTACGGGCACAAGCATCCGTTGAGCCCATACAATGTCTGCGCAGCTGCCTCCACCTTTAAAACTAGTTTGACATGAGTCGGTGATGTCATCGATCTTGCGTCTGGTGCGAGCGGCATAGAGTAACATTGGATAGGATTTTCCTGTATGCTGTTGAGAAGCACGATTGGCCGCAAATTGGCTGGGCTTCAGCAGGCTTCTTGGACGTTGATAGCCAGATAAGGGTGCCTTGACCTACAACATCCATGGAAATGTGGTGCATAAAATCTGAATTGATTATGTGCGTGAGCAGATTTGAGATAATGTCACTTGCGTATTTTGAATAGTTCATTACTAATGCCATCAGATCCCGATGTACGTCCATTTTTCTTGGGTTTGCGGGCTCATCATCGTGGTCAGTGAACTGTTCCATAAACAATTCTCAAATTGGCTCGGCTTTGCCATAGGCAGTCCTGATAACGTGCCCTTCAAATTTGTGTACAGTGCGTGGTGGGGTGTGGTAAGTAACTCTCAGAACTCGGACTGCCCGAAACATTTTATGACATTCATCCTTGGAAGTATTTCATCTTAGTAACAAAGTATTCTTTATCACTGACGGTGATCCAAGATAAACCAAAGACTTACGCCTTATGACTTTCCAATGATGTGTACGAGTGATCTGAGTGAATCTGGTTTTAAAATCCCTGATCGCCATGTTGGCTTTTGCATTTCAAGCAATTTTGATAAGGAATAATATCAATCCCACTAAACACCCAACCCTACTGGATATCAATCAATCATTCTAAAGTAATAGTGGTATCACACATACTCCGATTTCCAAATGCATATCTGACATATTGGACTTCACCGCAGAGGAAATCTGCTATGATTGTACATCCTTCAATCAAAGCTAAATTATCCCACAGAAAGAATTTTTTGAAGATGTAAAACGTATTTATATTAAACGTACTTCAAGTTTGCTATTTTGGAGTTTGTATATTCACCAGTGCACATTTTGTCATAATCTTGCCTTTTGAATTGATTACCCACTTGCATATATCAACTGATTTTGACATGTGTCTTTATTTGAATTGAGTAGCCAGATAATGGACAGATACACTGGACGCAATAGTACGTATACGTTTATAACATAGCTGAGCTTGAATATTTATAACATTACAGATTTAATATCGCCAATGTAGTTTAATTGGCATTGTTCGATAGCAGCACTAACAGCACATCGTTTTCACCCGCATTGGTCAATTAATGATGTTCAAGTTGGACCATGTTCTACCATTGACATGGTGATTCTCCTCTTTGCATCTATCTAAGGTGAGCAGCAGATACTATTAGCAAAACATATTAATTATTAGCCGAATTTACACAATGGAATATAAAGTGGAGATAAAGCTGTTTCTAGCTATACCTCTCATATTTCTAGCTAAGATACTCACACATTTTACTCATATTGGATTCGATTTATATACTTTGAATCTTGAATTCCCAGCATCCAAAATACAAAGAACATATGCGGATAAGCTGCTGAATATGTTGACATTACTTTGAGTGGGTAATGTTGCTGCATGTGGTAGCAACAGGGCCCAGTCAAATTCGTTTAAAACTATTCAACATGATGTTTATTAAATTGTAAACAACATACAGTTCGTACACTTGCTGCGTCATTATAATTATGATTATGACTATTATCATAACTTATTATACCGTCATGTAATTGAGTGACTGAACAGAACCGCCCCCACCCCCTCGCCCGTTTCATTCAAAGAATGGCCTGTGTTTTTCATAGCTCACCACAGCAGGGTTAGATTAATCCTCTTTCAGATGATAACTGCTTCACTTTGGTATCAATGCTGATGCGAGCTGGTGCTGTCTAGAACAGCAATATCGTCCAGAAACATTTGTCTCATTATCTGTTTTTATTTGGCTTCTGATATCACGGAGATATGGCTTACATCCAGAAGATTTCGCCATATCTGGGCCCTGCGATTGAACGGTTAATAATAAATGCACATTTATCCCCCTTACCACTCTGATGTCAATATTCTATCTTTTACTGTACTGTTAACAAAGTAACTGGTGTACATTTCTCAACAATTTTGGTGGAAGATGTTGCTGTCTACGACAGCACCATCTTCCAGCAAATTTGCTGAAAAATGAACACCCGTTCATCTTTTAATTTAATTTGAAAATTTAAAGCTTTGATATCAGCGTGGTAAGAGTTAAGCAATACAATTAAAACGGAAACGAATGCATATCATTGAATTAAAATTCACATATTTTTATGCCAATTCATATGATTCAGATATGATTCAGATGAAATGTGCTAATACATATTTTTTTATAATGTCATTAATGCATCTAATTGCAAGTACAAATGCACTTGCACTTATACCCAAACCTGGTTTGCAGCTGGTGTTCTTATTGATAATGGAACCGGTTATGTAAGGATTGTCCTCGAGGGTAAAGCAACACACCCCACCCCCACCTATACTGACACTAGGTTGAGGTTTCGAGGACCGCTTATTTCCTCCGGAACGAGACCGGCGTCAGAGCTTATAGTGCGGTATGTGGTGATTCCTGGACGAACTTGCCAATTTCCAATGAATTACAAATTTAGCTGAGAGATATCGATTCATTCCAGTTGTCTGGAAAAATTAGCTCCATATACCTCAACATCATAGTGCCTGTGGGTGTCATTAATAGGAGGATAGCTTTCAATGAAAATGTGTTTTTCGCGCAATAAACATCATATTAAAGGAAATTAGTTACTGCTCCAAGATGTAGAATTTGTTGGAGGAGCATCTCAGTCACATCTTCAGCAAGAACTGTGTATCTGGGGGTGGGAGTGTCGCTGGCTACGTCACTCTGGTCCGTTGTTGTGGAGAGATATGGCAGCGTTGATTGCTAGACTGCTGGTATACGGTACCCACAGTTCTCTGTTTGTGGAGGGTTTTATCTTGAAAATGTTGTCGGCCTCCTGGACTTTCCATTTGAACAAGATAGTCTCGATTCTAATAGGAGAATATTTGCTGGCAAGGATGATAGTTTCAGTGTTTCTGTTGGCTGAGTTGGAATGGGATTTGACATGTTTTGACATGTTTGTTCACTCCCGTACTTAGGGTCCGTGTTGTTTTTGTTTATTTGTGCCCTTGTTTTGGTCGCAATATATCTTGAATATGACTAGAGCTTACATATGCATGTCAGGCTGGTTGCGATCTCACGGTGCTGATGAGTTTGTGGTAGGTTTTCATGTGAGGTTGTCTGAAGAATCTGGCTATGCATTTAGAGGAGTCCCGAGTACACTGTAAGCCAACAAGTGGAATTGTGCTGCCTTCTGTTTGTTTCTTCTGGGGTGGGGAAGATAGAGATTTCTCTCAACCAGGAAGTGTACTCGCTGGCGATTTTGGATGCATATGTGCTTTAATTTTGTATCTGATATCTCCGTAATATGGGAAACTGCACGGTAAAATAAATACGCTTCTGGTGGCTGCCATATTATGTTCTAGATGATGATTGGAGTGGATATCCTAAGTTGAATCTCTGTGTATCCAGGGCCTATCTGACAACCTGGGCAGGTTCTGCAGGCGACATTACTTCAAAACCTATTATATTCACGGGCAACATTCCAGATATTAAGGTAAGTTTTTGGCTTCCCGCGGGGATGAAAGTGCAGTGCACGAAATCCTGCGCTATCGACTTCTCACGTTTGGTCACCGAAAGACAGATGGTGATGGAAGAATAAAATAAGTTATCCTTCACTTGTCTTTATCATTTTACAATATGACATTTGCGAGGCCGCTACTAAATATTAAAATATCTTTAGGCCTAGAATTTGACACAAATGGGAGGTCGCAGGTTTACAATCTCTAATCGCGATGTTTTAGATTTAAAGTTATTTATCATTGATTCTTTTACAATTTCTTTCCATTAAAATGTATCGACATGCTTCAATGTACACGCTTTTATCCTTAATAAGGTAATACGCACTGTTTTATGAGTGGTGTATAATGGAATTTATCATATAAACAAGCCTTCTAGCCCGTTCCATATTTTTCAATATGAGCGCACGTGACATATTCAACGGAGTATTTTCATTGACCGTTGGCGCAACCCATTTAAATCGACCAATTAAAACATCGATTGATGTGAGCGTGACGCGCAGGGATTACTATGCGGTACTGTTTTTCTACGATTTGTTTACTATGATTTGTCATTCATGAAACGCTATCGCAAAATGTCATTGTTTGGCAGTTTATCAGTTGGCAGCGAAGTAACGATTGATGGCCGTGGCTCTGCGATAGTCTTAGAAGAAAAGTGTAGTTTACGGCTGACATCGCCAGATTTTGTGTTTGTCACTACTTTTTGCTGCGCATTCAGTATCTGTTATCGAGTAGTGGTGCGTCACAGCGGCGGTATCGATTTCACGAAAATCAACAATGAGAAATCAGATTTAGTCACATCAGCAACTATTGGCAAATATTTCAAAATTACAGTTTATATGATAAATAAAATCTCAAACTAGGTCACTTTTCATATCACTATTATGAATCTCGTTGAAAATTATCAATTTTGCACTCGCTAAAGCTCGTGCAAAGTGATAATTTTCAACTCGGTCCGTAATAGTGATATGAAAAGTGACCTCGTTCCTATATTCTCTATATAAGCTCGTTTATATCACACATCTAAAAATATGACTCCATTACACAATCGCATAATTATCCCCTGGCTGACGTCTTTACAGCCCGCAACGCGTGCAAGACATCATGCTATTTGACAGGGACACGTTAACCCGTTCAACCCGAAAAGACGAAACACGGAAATTATTTTACACGTAAATATTTATTATATTGAATATTTTGAAACTAGTTTGACTTGAACATGTTGCTGCTTATGGCAGCAACAGTTTCTTGTCAAATTAGTTTCAAAATATGCAACCGCTTACTTGTATAGTTACCTTGACATTGAGATCCCTGGAATTCAGTGTAGAAATGGCTATGAGATGACATACTCCCATATGCTGCTATAATAAAACAGCATCTTAGTGTCCAGTCTGATTCAAAGTTGATTGGTTTACAAGATAGGGAGTGGGAGAACGGCCAGAAACATGATCTCCGAATTATATCCCGGTTGAATGTATTGAACATTGTTCAGAGAAAACGTTGACTGCTATTATCTTTGAAATGGTTTTGGTGAAAACGTGTGTGGCAAGGGATTTTATCCGCACACATTTACTAAGTGTCCCTAATGGTTAATGGTAATGAAGAATTGGTAATTGTAGTGCGTGCTTACAGCAGTAAAGGGATAAAGCCAGCATGGCATATAGACGTATTGCATTGTGTAAATATAGATTAATTTTGACGAGTTATAATTACCATACGTGTTTCATCCAGTGCTGACACCTCAATAAATTGTAAATTCACGACATGTGCTTGTCAAAGGTCTAACTGCCACACGAATAACAACGGTAACAATAGTAGCAATGGCATCGTCATCGTTATTTTGAAGCCGGACACATGACTACGCTCCTCCAATTCATTAATCGTGTCAACCACATGATACCATTTCAATGACAATCATATCATTTTGACATCGTTGCGCAGCTTTAGTTAGCAACAGGGAAATTACCTCATCGCCAGTTAGATTCACAATTGTACTCGCACAATTCCCACATGATGATGATGATGATGATGACGATGATTATTTGCTCCGATTGTCAGACAGTTCGGATCCATGTTAAACAGGTCTTATTCACGGCATTGTTGGCCTGAAAAGAGCATTTTCCAATGTAACGTGTCTCTGAGAAGGCGCATTTTGGCACTGCAGATGGCCGTCTTTATGACCCTTAAAATGGCTACCTTTAATGCTTGCTATCCTGTTCATTTGCTCATTGCTGTTGTTATAAATTCGGTAGTGGCGACGCTTGATTTTGACAGATGGCCAATCGCAAACGTTGGTAGCTTGCGCGTGTGACCATGTCTGTCAATAGGACCAGATAGCTTAGCTGTCAGTCAAAACCATCGCCACCGCACGTAGCATAACTTGCTGATTTCGTCTAGACAATAACACAGGTGAGTACACCGTGTGCGTCAAGCTCTCGGCTCTCTACCATAGTAGACAAAGTGGTTATGCACCACCGGTACAGGAGATATGCGGCCATGTAGTGCTCTCCTAAGAGACAACAAGGTAGCGCATCCAACTTCGCTCAGGCTGTTGGCTCACATCATATAAATGTACTATGTTAACATATAGTACATTTCTATGGCTCACATCTGTAGTGGTTACTAGAGGTTATTAATATCTGCTTCAGTGGCTATACGACAGATGGCAGAACACCGCCCATCGTCAGCGGAGCAGACTGGGAAGCTGGTGTGTCACTAGTAGAGCTGTAGAACAGGCAGCTTTCCAGCGAGACAACAAGGTAGCGCATAGACATCACCCAGATTCAATTTGTACATTGTCAAGCCATGTTTTCTAACTCCTGAAAGGAAATTTAAGGTGGTATTTCTAAAAAATGCGCAGAAAATTGCGTGATCCATATATCACTCAAGTAGCTGGTGTCATCAAATACGGCACATGTTAGCTGGCGTCAAAAAAGTAAAGTCGCTTTATCAGGAAAATTGAAAAGTCCGTCACGAAAGTGTATGAATTGTATGTCTTGTTGAAATTAACATTTAATAAAAATTCTACTGAATATGGTATTCTAATTTGCTGCTGCTGCTATTGGAGGTGGCAGTTCCCATTTAAAATTAGTTTCCAGACGTGCATCAGTTTCCTTGTATAGTCACGCTGAAATGTATATTCTTGGAAGTCGGGTTTCAAAGGTCAATTCGAACATGTGTAAAATGTTAGCGAACACTAACAAAGCTAGAACTCAATACTAATTTATTACAATGCCTTGCGTGCAGATGTACTAAATTCTACACATAATCCGATCGAAGTGTTTGTCTTGTGTTGTGTCCAAGGACATAAATGCCTTTAGGATGCAGCCGATTAGATACATAGAAAAACAGAACTCTTGAAATCTCTAAAGCAATCAAATATAAACAACAGTCCACAATATCCACGATCCGTGTCAGAGTCCGTGTGAATGGAACAATAGAGTACCAGTTTGCAGGTTTCTGTCATTCAATTACAAAAAGAGCTCATGACAGATGCATCGCTGAGGAAAACATAACTGGCTTCAATTTGATGAAGCTGCCATTTCCAACCATCTGGCTGTTTCCTAGCTGGGGTGACGCTTTGCCAGCGTCCGCCACAAGGATTTTGACATGCCTGAGGATATACTTCCATCGCTTTTCGAACACGACTATATATATTAAGCATTTAGGACGGACTAATCGTGTCATTCATGTTATAATCGATTATGACGTCACCATACACGTCATATGAGAAATAAACTGGAAAGGGCCATTACTTGACATAAGCAGAATGTTCTTACTCAATTGAGGACAGTTAAAGAAGTTGTATCGCAACGTCCATAGTCGCACCGTGATATAAGCAAAGCGTGTGACATGTCCCCGTAAATGGATGTGTACTGATAAATAACAATACGAGTCCGCCATAGGCTTATTTCATATACAGGATATTTATACTACATGTTCAAAAGTCGTAAGAGTGTTTCATTTAAATGTATGCAGGCACTATTACTAGCTATACACATACTGGTGTGAGGATTGTGGTTGATAGAATTACCAAATTCGGCACATCCATTCATATTATAGAAGTTTAAATGAGATTCAGGTCGCAGCGTCAAGTATCTAGGTCACGGGGTCACGAAGGATAATCCAAAATACACCGTTTTTGGTCATCGCTCTGGAATCCGAGAGAATATAATCACTGGAGTTGGCCGAAGCCTTCATATGCACCCTTTAACACTCACATCTGCCAAAAAAAGTCTTGTGCAGTGGTCTTGAGAAATGGCTATTTGCAGGCCATTAGAAAACTATTTTTGACAATTTACCATTGGAATGACTGGCTCGATAGCCGAGGCAGTCATTCCGGTGGTACATTTTCAAAGATAGTCTTCTCTTGGTATACAAATGGATATTTTATATAAGAAACTTGAAATTTGTTTTAACAAATTTGCGGGTTAAATGGTTACAATTGTCTGTAGTGTGAGGTCAACTGATCAAGAAGCTAGATTATGAAGCCACACCTGTCAATAGCTACACGTCAAATTAGTGGCAACATATTCACTAGATCTGTTTTTCCATTGAGAGGACTTCGCTGTTAAGTGAACTGTCTGGGCGCAAGGGTCAATTTTCACTCGCTAACACTTTTAATGTGTTGAATTCATTATTCTTCTAGTCGAAAAGTAAATTTTAAGGAATTTCCATGCTTCTAAGCCCAACAATGTACATACATATATATGTAACATGCAGTATTGACTTACTGAGTTTTTGCGCTCTAAAATGACCGAATTCTCCTGTTGGATGGTACATCTCTTTGACGTTGTTTTCTATGGTAGCGGGCCGCTTTTCTAAAGTCCAGCATGCAAATTCTTAAAGTACACATTCAGACTGACAAAATGATAACATAAATCTAGGATTCCATTAACGCGTACGCGTATGAGCATACGTATGCGGATCTGTATCCGAAATAGTTTTCGCTACAATTACAAACAGATAATATGATTCCATATGTCCTATCCGAAACCTGTCCGTATCTGAATCCGATCACTACACGTTGCGATTTCATTCGGATACGGACAGCATTCGGATGTGGGATTCCTTGAAAATGACGTTTTATTACGTCATTCACGGGCTTTCCCCAATTCGACATGCTGTTATTCTGTACATGTGTTCCAAAATAAAAGTGAAATTCATAGTAAGTGCGCTGGAATGTGAAAGGTTGATAGAATTATTTAGAAAATATACACGGCTCTTTGATGCCAGCAATACACACAAAAAGACGGCAATTACAAACACAAATCAGACACGTAGCCGGTGGTGGTGGGTGTGGGGGTAGTAGTAGTAGTAGTAGTAGTAGTAGTAGTAGTAGTAGTAGTAGTAGTAGTAGTAGTAGTAGTAGTAGTAGTAGTAGTAGTGGTAGTAGTAGTAGTGGTAGTAGTAGTAGTAGTAGTAGTAGTAGTAGTAGTAGTAGTAGTAGTAGTAGTAGTAGTAGTAGTAGTAGTAGTAGTAGTAGTTGTAGTAGTAGTAGTAGTAGTAGCAGTAGTAGTGGTAGTCGTAGTAGTAGTAGTAGTAGTAGTAGTAGTAGTAGTAGTAGTAGTAGTAGTAGTAGTAGTAGTAGTAGTAGTAGTAGTAGTAGTAGTAGTAGTAGTAGTAGTAGTAGCAGTAGTAGTGGTAGTCGTAGTAGTAGGAGTAGAAGTAGTAGTAGTAGTAGTAGTAGTCATTGAAGTCGTACTGATTTGGCTCTGCTATTAACGTCGATTTAAGACGCATTCTACTACGCCTACATGCTTTATTTTTGTCTTGGTTCTTTATAAGTGTATATACGTTGATTTTGTTGTATTTATTTGGGGAGATTTTGATGTTGAAGGTCGTATCTTGCAGCGAAGTATTTCAAGCTTGTTGCTCGCTTGTTTTAAAGCGCTAGCCATTGTTGGCTGTCGCTGCTGTTTCGGCCTTGTTTGTCCAGCTGTGTGTTGTTCTCCTTTAGTTGCGCTTGTCCGCCTCCTTTCACGCCGTTAAAAGCCCCTTTTATGTTGGTTGCCTTTGGGAACTGCATTAGCCTGGCTTGTTTGTTTAGGCGGCTTTTCGTTCACCTGTGTTAGCTTGACCTACATGCAAACGCGCGGTTTTAAAGGTGGTCTCGCGCGCTGCAGTTATAACGTCATTAAAAATGTCATCTAAATATAAACGGACGTTAAGTTTGAAAATAACCACAAGAGGGTGGGACGTATCAGCCATAGACGTTTATCATGGCTTAAAAGATATCGTCGGCGCTGGACCTATGGTGTTAAAGGGCCTTATTAATATTACTCGTAATATATGGAACATCACTTTGGTCAATGAACAGGCAAAGGAGAAGCTATTAGCAAATTATTTGACTGTTACGGGAGAGGTTTGTGGAGTTGAAGAAATTGAAAGCGATAAACTGGTGGTGAAGATTAAAGCGCCTTTGAGCGGCTAACATCTGAGCTCAGCCAGTATGGGAAGATTCGGAAGGTGGAGAGAGAGACGTATCGATTTGACAGGACGCTAGAGACTGGAGTTAGGCTAGTTTATTTCGATAAAGTGGATAAACCGTTACCTAATAAATTGTCCATTGATGGAATTTTCATCCTTCCCTTATGGTACAGGGGACAAGTTAAGGAATGCCGCATTTGTTCAAGTACTACCCATCTAGCAGGAGATTGTCCACAGAAAAACAAGTGCCTTATATGCGGTCCTACTGAGCATTTTACATGGCGATCCCCTAATAAGATGGCCAATTCCACTGCACCAAAGCAACCTCAAAGCGGTGGATCAGTTGAAAAGCCCTCTGTGCTGATACGGGATAAGGAAATTTCACCACCAGTTACAGCGCCAATTCCAGTTGTAGCTGATGTGCATTTGCCATTAACGTCGTGGGCAGCGGTAGCAAGAACTGAGCCTACTGATGAAATAGAAATTTTAGAAGAATGGATTGGTTTAACTCCAGTTGATGCTGGCGAAAGTCAACCAGTTGATGGCGAGAATCTGAGTGACATTGAGTTTACTCAGTCAGAGAGTTTGGGATGTGGGCAAAATAAATTTAGGTCACAATTGACGGAAGACGAAGATTTCCCCCACTTCCTTTAAGTCAAATCTCGGGCATAAGTAGCATTAACCACAGCTCCGAGAAAGGCGCAATAGGTGGAGGTATTTCAATGATGGATGCTATGGATACCCCTATTAATAATGGCGTTGGAGGAATTAAACGTCATCAAATTGATTCTGGATCTGAGAGTGAGGTGGAGGAAGAGGATATTGAGGATGACAATATGTCATTGGCTGAGTCAGAATACTCAGTCACTTCACATATGGCCAATGAAATGGTCATGTATCGTTCAGATGATGGTGAAACGCTCGTGCCCTATATAACAGCGAAAGGGGTACACTATAGACAGTTACGGTGTGATTCTGATGCTTCCAAGTACGGACATTTGGAAATTGTTCAGCTGGATAATCATGATTTTAACAGTAAGCTGGGTAAATGGACTAAAAAACGAAATAATGGAAGTAAAAAACCAAAATCCAACTAGATTTGCCATTGTAGCGGTGTTGTATGATTATTAGCACCTTAAATTGTAGGGGTTTGAATACAGAATTAAAGCAAAGGTCTTTGTTGGAAGAACTTGAAAAGCAAAAGACAGACATAGCATTACTTCAGGAAACTAAAATTCACAATCCTGAAGTATATAATTCATTTAAACAGTTCTTCAAAGGCTAATTGTACTTTTCGTTATCAACAGACAATAGTGCAGGAGTTGCTATTCTTATTCTCCCTAGGTGCCTTAAATATGCTATTGTCGTATCATCATCAACTGATACAAATGGGCGTTGGGTGAAAATATCAGTAAATATTTCTGATTCAGTTTTAAATATTATGTGTATTTATGCACCAACTTTACATGGTCCTCGGCATGCTTTTCTAAAAGAATTATCGACAATTATACATGAAGGGACGGAAAATTTAGTACTAGGAGGAGATTTTAACTGTATTTTAGATGCAAATAAAGAAAGACGGTCTTCAGCTATTTATGCTGACACATCCCACAAGGAGTTGAACCAGCTATGTGATCGAGAATGCTTATTCGACAGTTATCGGCTGTTGAATCCTGATGGAAAACAATTCACTTGGTATCCACGTGATGGGCATGTTGCAGCAAGAATAGACAGGATTTATTTGCAGGAGTCGTTTAAAGCTAAACTAACTCAGACAAAAACTGTACCTGTAGCATTCTCGGATCACAATATGCTGTGTATTACGTTAGATAATGCTGACTGGATTAAGCAAGGGAAAGGATATTGGAAATTTAATAACTCACTCCTTCACGATGCTAAATATTATCAGCTTATCCATCACGTTTGGCATTATTGGCTCGGGAAAAAGGACTCATATGAAAATTTGATTCAATGGAGGGAGGACGGTAAAAATAATCTGGCTCACATTTCACGGCAGTATGCTAATAAATTAGCACGAGATAGACGACGGCACAGGAAAGCGTTGGATAAACTTTTATTACGAACCTCCAATAAAGTAAATAATGGAGAAGAAGGCTATAGCGACCTTTTAATTCAAACAAAGAACAAAATAAATGAGTAAGATAAGTATATGTTTGAAGGTGCCAAAATTCGGTCACGAGCTCAGATGCAGGCTGAGGGTGAAAAACCCACAAAGTCTTTCTGCAGTTTGGAAAAAGATAGGGGCATAGGAAAGATTATTAGACGTGTAAAATCAAATGATGGTGTAAATCTTGATTCAACAGCTGATATAACAAGAGCTGTTCATCATTTTTATCAATGTCTCTATTCATCTGAAGGATGTGATGCTGCAGCAGCTGCAAATGTTTTAGGTAACATCAAGAAAACCTTCCCGGATTCATGCCGTGTAATGTGTGATCAATGTTTAACATTACAAGATTTAACTGAATCCTTACATGGTATGAAAGCAGGCAAAACTCCTGGATGTGATGGCATGACAGCAGAATTTTATAGCACATTCTGGAGTATACTAGGGCCATCATTGCTGCAGGTCGTACATGAAATTTTGGAAATTGGCAACCTTCCACCTTCCATGTCTCAGGCATACGTTCGAATACTTTATAAGAAAGGTGAAAGGGCAGATTTGAGAAATTACCGACCAATATCTCTGCTGCGTATGGATTATAAAATAATTTCTAGAGCTCTATCACTAAAACTAAGCAGAGTTTTGGAGGAAGTGATTGACGCTGATCAGACCTGTGGTTTTCCAGGCAGAAGCATTTTAACAAACGTCTTTCTTATACGGGATTTAATTAATTTAGTGGAGAAAGACAAAATACCAGCAGCAATCATTAGCCTTGGTAATGAAAAGGCATTTGATCGTCTAGAGTCGGATTTCTTTTTAAGTCTTTACGTTGTATTGGCTTAGGGGAAAATTGTATTAAATGGGTCACGATATTGTATACTAATATAAGTAGTCGATATTTGGTCAATAATCATTTAACTGCCCCTGTAATTTTGAAGCGTGGCGTTCGACAGGGATGTTCATTGTCACCCTTGTTATTTGTGCTTGCCATGGAGTCATTTGGGGCAACAATACGTGAAGATAAAACATTCAAAGGAATTGTCATACCAGGTATTGTAAGACCCTTGAAGGTTTCACAATATTCTGATGATACCACAGTATTCATAGGAGATAATTATGATTTTAGTCGCCTAGAAAGGACACTGGTTGAATTTAAGAAAGCATCTGGCCTAAAAATAAATAATGATAAATCAGTTGGTTTGTTTCTTGGTGAGTGGAATTCCCGAAATGATGACGTCGTGGGAATAAAGTGGTCAGACAACAATATTAAAGTGTTGGAAATTTACTTCAATAGGAAAATGGATCCCTCAATGCACTGGACATATCGCCTTACTAAAGTGAAACATATTCTAGCAGGTTGGAGGCGGCGTCATTTGTCAATTTTTGGAAGAACCTTTGTCATTAATAATTTGGCAATGTCCGGGCTGTGGTATACAGCCTCAGTTGTACATATGCCAAAATATGTAGAAACTGAAATTAGTCAATTAGTTCTTGCATATTTATGGAAAGATAAAACTAACCTTGTATCACAGGCTGTGTGTGTGAACAAAAAACAAAATGGCGGGTTAGATTTAGTTCATATACCAACAAAATGTGCGTCTTTAAAACTGAAATTTCTTTATGAATTACTTTATGAAGATTCGCCTTGGACAACCGTTTCACGCAAATTACTCCAAAGTTACATAGGGCCATTTCCAGTTGCAAGTATCTTCTTTTCAAATATGCCACCCCCAAATATTCGGAGGATTCCTGGGATATATCAGGACTTACGCAAGGCATTAATTATGTTTTCTAAAACCACTCAATCGCCATTGACGTGGGGAGTTGCTTTAAACCAACAATTATGGGGAAATGATAGCATTACCCTGTCCAATAGAGCTCTTTATTTCCCATCATTAGCAACTAATGGGATCCAGCACTTAGCAGATGTGATTACGCTTGATTCCCGAGCGTGGGTTTCCAGGCAGACCCTATCAGAGAAATGTAAGCTGAGAACCATCGACGCTCAGAGATTATTAATTCATATTAGGAAGGCAGTTCCTCCGGATTGGTTTAAATTACAAAATTCCACTAGCAAACAGGAAATAGCTCCACCCATCTTGCTTTACGATGAAAATGTATTCAAATGTCATATGAGTTCCCATGACTGGTATACAGTTTTGATACAAAAACACGCTAAAACACCAAAAGCTGTTGCTGTTTGGAATGACACGTGTTATAAACCCTTTGAATGGAAAACTGTCTGGAAAAATTTACACCTGCCCTCTATACCATATAAAGCAAAGGATGTAGCTTGGCGACTTCTCCATCGCAGACTTTGGGTTGGTCATCTATTACAAAAATGTCACGTCACAACCAGTAATCGATGCCCTCTTTGTGAATCGCAGGAGGAAACAATCGAGCACTTATTCCTTAAATGCTCAGTCATTCTTGAGTTCTGGAATCACATAGAGACAGTTTTAAAGGATTTCGGGATCAGTCACATGAAATTGACAGCTAATATTATTTTATTTAGAGATTTTAAACATGTACAAATGCATCTTACAAACAGCCTGCAAGATGTCCTAATTTGTCTTGTTACAATGGCGGTTTGGACAATTTGGAAATATAGATGTGCTAAGGTACTGGGCCATGATAACATGAACAGCTTAGTTTCATTGAAAGCGATTTTTCGCGCCAGTATGCTAATTTTCCTCCAAGGAGAACTTTTTCGGTTGATGAAGAAAGGGAAGATTGAAAGGTTTAAATATACATGGTGTGTAACCAACTTAGTAGAATTATCACCTATGAACTGGATAATTTTTAATTTATGAACACCACGGATCCTGTATTGAAGTACCAGAGGAGTTTAAATTAATATTAGTTGAAAAGGAAAATCTGACTATTAGCCATTTAATGGCAGCATTTGTTAAGGAATGTCAAAATATTTGCTGATTGAGTGATCATGTGTGGGCCGAGAGAAGAATATTTTGGAAATTTAGCACTGGAGTGGCTGGCTCGGTTGTCGATGCAGTCATTCAACTGGTAAGTTTTCAAAAATGGTCTTCTCTTGGCCTCCAAATCGAAATTAACATTTCTCAATACCACTGAAGAGGCAGGGTTTTGGTCTACTTCTCCATAGAATGGTTTTAAAGCGTCACCATGATGATTAAAAATTTCCTTCGTTTGCCGAGTATGGAAATAATGTAATGTTGTAATGTTTTAAATTCCATCTGTATCATTTTGGGTAACATTTTTAAGAATAGACTTTTAATGTATATATATTAACGCTTAAATACGGGCATACCTTGATTGGAGGCGGTTGCTGCCTTATCTGACTGCTGCTTCCAGTCGTTTCGGATGTTTTTTAATGGCCAGTATTATATTAAGATCATTGTATTGTTTGAATTGCAAACGACCCGGGGTAATATTGGAATCAGTATCTCTATGTAAACACAGATCATTTTTTCAAAATAGCAGTGGTGTTTGTTATTGTTTACTCAGGCCGCAAGCGATCACGGACATTTCAGAGAAGTTCTCGCCAACTAAAGAGAAAGATTAATTTGCAGAGGCGATATTTGCTATTGTTCGCTGTACTGCTGACAAAACGTTTGCGTTTAAATACTCGCGTTTTGTCGGCTACAAAATCAATTACCCGGGCCTATTCAGAAACTGGTCATAATAATGTATGTATGGCGTTTATTGTATTACGGCAGTATATATTTTTATTGCGCATATATTTTGAATGATATTATTTATGATGGTAAGACCGGCGAATTTTTTTAAGTTGTTTTTACTTTGACGTCTGTTCAGTGTTAGTGTATTGTATAGTTTTGTCAGCCTTTTATATATTTCTGGATATTAAAGGTTTTCCGCCCGATCCGTTGATCGTGTCATCAAAAAAAAAGAAAAAAAAAGTAGTAATGGTAGTAGTAGTAGTAGCAGCATCAGTAGTAGTAGTAGTAGTAGTAGTAGTAGTAGTAGTAGTAGCAGTAGTAGTAGTAGTAGTAGTAGTAGTAGTAGTAGTAGTAGTAGTAGCAGTAGTAGTAGTAGTCGTAGTAGTAGTAGTAGTAGTAGTAGTAGTAGTAGTAGTAGTAGTAGTAGTAGTAGTAGTGGTAGTAGTAGTCGTAGTAGTAGTAGTAGTAGTAGTAGTAGTAGTAGTAGTAGTAGTAGTAGTAGTAGTAGTAGTAGTAGTAGTAGTAGTAGTAGTAGTAGTAGTAGTAGTCCACTTGATTGGTCTAGAATTGAATAAAAGCACTGCTTTCCGACACGTATACGCATACGCATACGTACAAATGGAATCACTCATTCGAATACGCATGCGCATAAGGAGACGGATACGGATACGCATACGCATACGTGTTAATTAAATTCTAACATAAAAAACTTAGTCCCCATTGAGGTGCAGACAAAATCATTTTAGGCCGTTTTATGGGAGTTGCCGTACAGATTAATGGTCTCTCGATGCATTTAGCGAATTTATTTGTTGCTTATGTATGTTTACTCTATTCTGCGGCTGTAGTAGTAGAAGCATCCTACAGCTGCAATCAGTCCGTCTTCGCATTTGCCCACTTTGTCTTGTCCTCATCCAAAATCCTTAGCTTGCTCAGGTCCATTCTTGACTTGAGTGTACCTAATCCTGCTTTCTTGAGGTCATCTCGTAGCATGCTTACCATGCAATGGCGTCCTCTCCTGGCTCTGTATTTGCTGACTCCGAGTAGGACGAATTCCAAGGCTCTCTGTGCTGGTGTGTCTTCTGGCATCCTTAGCACATGGCCAAACATGGACCATCTGTGCTGGGTGGCTTTTGCAGACAGCGGTGGCGTATTACACATCTTGTATAGTGTATCATTGGAAAGTATGCTCTCCGGCCATCGGTGTCCAGTGATGGTGCGTAGGTGTTTGCGGTGGCAGGCGTCAAGTTTGTCTAGAGCTGCCTTTGGAGCTGCCCAGTTGTAACAGCTATACATCATCAAGGATACGCAGGTTGCGTTGTATAAAAGTAGTCTTTTTACCAAGGGCATCTTTGATCTACGAATCCATAGCTTCCGGGACTGGAAAGCTATGTTCCCCATGATGCAGCGTGCAGCAATGTCAGCAGTGCTGCAAAGCAGTGAGCCCAGGATTTTACTTTTCCTCCATGGTTCGTGGATCGTCATTTTCTTTGGTTTCATGCTTTGTAGATAGGTATATGTGGGTGAACTCTGTTTTGGATTCATTCATAAAGAGATTCTCAATTTTTAGTTGGAGAAGTTCGTCAAGGGTTTTTTTCCTCATCTCTAAAGTTCACCTCGTCGGCATATTCCATCTCTAGCGGCATGCCCAGTATTGACACCGGGGGAGGTTTGGTCTTGTGCAGTTTTCCCGCACGGAATTCAATGCAGCAGCCAAGTAACAGGTGAAGAGTACAGGGGATAGACCATCTCCCTGTGGGGAACCGATTGACGTCTCAAACTCTACATACTTCACTGACTTGACTCGTACTCTCAGCTTGGTGTCTGCAATCAGTAATCTCACTTGTCGTAGCTCATCTTCATTGCAACTGGCCTGGCGTAGTACATCTAGGATCGCTAAGCGTTTAATTGTGTCGAAGGCTCATGACATGTCAATGCCCATTTTGTGGAAATTCCAGTGTTTGGACATGACTACCGACACAAGCATGCGTTGAGCCCATACAATGTCTTGAACCATCTCGAAATGCCTCGGCTTTGGCCTGGTCAGTCCCGATAAAGTGTCCTTCAGAATTGTGTATAGTTAGTGGTGGTGTGTAGTCAGCAACTCTCAGGGCTATGGCTGCACGAAACATTTTGTGGCAGTCATCCGTGGCTTGTTGCTTATATTGTTAATTTTACGTCAACTATGTATTTGACGTAACCGATGAAAACTGACGCGTTAGAATTTGGGGTCTAATTACGGGTATTTTGCATTAGATCTGATGGGCCTGCTATTTGAGGCACATAATTGCTAATATGAACATATTTAATGACTTACCTGTATAGTTATTTTGAAATTGTAGGAGTAGTTGTTGCAGCGGCAGCAGTAGCGGCAACAGCAGCAGTAGTAGTAGCAGCAGCAGCAGCAGTAGTAGTAGTAGTAGTAGTAGTAGTAGTAGTAATAGTAGTAGTAGTAGTAGTAGTAGTAGTAGTAGTAGTAGTAGTAGTAGTAGTAGTAGTAGTAGTAGTAGTAGTAGTAGTAGCAGCAGTAGCAGTAGCAGTAGCAGTACCAGTATCAGCAGTATGCCTAATGTCTTTATAAGCTTTGAAGTTTTTACTGTTGTTGTTGTTGTTGTTGTTGTTGTTGTTGTTGTTATTGCTTGCTGCTGCTGTAGTTATTGTCGCTGGTGCTGTTGATGTGGACAGGAGTTGTTGTTGTTGTTGTTGTTGCTGCTGCTGCTGCTGCTGTTGTTGTTGCTGTTGTTCGTGTTGTTGTTGTTGTTGTTGTTGTTACAGAGCGGACCCATACACCCACCCGTAGACGTGTACGCCCGCATGCACATATGCCAATATACATGCACGTTCGCCCGGACGTGCGCACGAACGCGTGCACGCCACACATGCAAGCACGTACTCAAGCACGCATGCACACACGCACGCACGCGTGTGTCATGAACTGGGATTAAGGCGTTAGATTGAGTGAATTACATGTCTTTACTACTTAATAAGTATTCTGCCAAATATTTGTTGGAGCTGAGGCTTCTGAGGGCTGCTACCCGCAGTCTGCTTTAAAATTTGAGATGGGTGGATTTATAATATGCGCCGTAAGCGCTTGGCAAAACTACACGAGCAAAAGATGTACTGTCATATGATTTATTAAAATAAAAATGTTCGGATCATTGTACACATGCACAAAATACCGATAACAATGTGTGAGTTTGTTTGAGAAGAAAATGGTAGCACCAATCGTATAAAGATCCAGTAGAAGAACAAATGGCCAAGATATGTTATTTGTTGTGTAAATTCACCACTGGAATTTACAAAAAAGTAACATCCATTTGTCTTGCATATCCATATTTCTTGTGAACAACAGTTTTTGTACGGTTTGGCCATTAAGGTTTTCATTGTCAAGATAATCCAAATTTTCGCTTGGCCATTGCCCATTTGTTGATCAAGTATAAACCATTCTTTAAAATGTACCACGCGAATTACTGGATCGATTATTGAGCCCGTGATTCAGGTGGTTAATGCTTCAACAAATAGATAACTCTTGACCATGAAGATGGGCATTCTTCAAGTCCATTGCGGAGACAATGTTGGTCAGCCTAACCAATACATGTGTAAGATGACACAAGACGGATACAGTACTCAATCAATAGTCATATAAGTTAATTATGACGTCATATGATTGACTGAGAGACTGGATTCCTCCTTTACTTGAAGAAATATTAGGTATGTTATCATCACGTGTCAAAGTGTCTCACAGTGCTACAATCCTACTTGTACCAATTAACCATTTAATGGTCAATATACATCCAAGAAAATTGAAACTTTTTGTTCCAGTGAATATTCATTTGCAGGCCAAGAAAATACTCCTTTTTTGGAAATACGCCACTGAGCCTTACGAACGTAACATCCAGTTGTCTGGCAAATCTGAATTCTTATCCAAATTTTTCTTTTTCTGAGTTATTTGGTTGGGTTGCCCAATAAAGGTTTGATGGTTACGGAAATTCGAAATTTGTCTTAGTCAGTGCCAATCTGCAGATCAAGTGTAAACAATTCCCTTAAATTTACCTCTGGAATGACTGGCTCGTTCACTAAGCCAGTCATTTCAATGGTTAATTTTCAAAGAATAGATTATGGACATTCCTCAAGACCACCGCAGAGACCATGTTGGTCGATCTGACCAATGCATGGCTAAGTGGGCACCAGAATGATTTGGGGTAATATATATAATTGCATAGCTGTCAAGCAACATTGTCCTTTTTGTAGATATCCGGATGCGGATCTGGGGATTTTGAGGAAGAAGCTAGCCTCAAGATTGTCGGTTCCTGTCTTAAGCATTATTTGCATATGACCTCTTGACCTGGCGAGCCTGAAGCCCAAATCTTCCGTTAGTCATTTTAGTAGTCTTTTCGATAGATTCATCTCAGTTATAAATATCTTCTACGTCACGACGGCGTCATCGTGATTTATATACAGCGTTTATGAGAAACAATTTATGTAATATGCGTGCGTGTGTGCGTGTGTATGTGTGCGTTTGAACATGTATGCACTTGTTTTTATTTATGCAATAAATATCATGCATATAGATGGATGAGCAGGATGGCCTAGTCAGGAGCGCGTGATATGGTAACCTGTTTTACGCTGTGTGCTAGAATATGATATACGCTTAAGTTATGAATAAAGGACGGACGAACAGACAAGAAGGAAGGATAGAATAGTGGAAGGAAGAATGAACATTTATATTAGTAATGGCGCGGGTCTATAGTGAAGACAGCAACTGTCATTGTTAATAAATTTAGCGTGAATGGAATGAAATGGATGAAGGAATTATTCACCTTTGGTCAGTAACAAATGCAAACTATTTTTTAATACAATTCGTAACAACAAACGCAAACTTACGTAACGACAAACGCAAACTACATGATAGTTCGTAACAACAAATGCAAACTATTGTATTTCTAAAGGTCAAATGCAGTTCATGATGGTGTTATAGAATTTATCTGAAATCCAAGGATGGTTAGTTAGACCTGTATGAAATACTGGTTTTGTTATTACTGAATGAATTTTGATGCTACACATATTGGCGGTTGCATATAAAATGTGCCTGAGAATTGACTACTTTGATGCAGGATTGTTTTAGGAACAATCGTAGATATTTAAGTGGTCAATGCTCGGCGGCGTTACAGCAGAAGATGATATTTTGAGAACTATATGACTGGAAATATCTTGAATAGAGGCAGTGGTTAAAGGACCGGTTTGCTAGTATGATCAAACTTTGTCAGCTGCTGCTGACTCATGTGCTGCGTGGGCTACGGATTTCCCCCTGGCAAGATCCGTAGTACGTGCTGGGTCAGAGATGACCAAATGATGAGGTTCCATGGTGCTGTGACCATCATGTTGCTAAAGCCTAAATAGACAACCCATGTATGAGTGAATCTTAGGGATTCAGGTAGAAGTCAGTAGCCGAGCTGTCAAGCTGAACAATAACATGAAACTATGTTTGGAATCACAACATTGTGACCTCAGTGTGGTGCAATATCAACAATCCTTCAGAACGGTTCCAGCGAGAACTAGTCAGAACTAGTCGAACACACGCATCTTCAAGAGAGTTTGTGGAGATTCTATTGGGTAAGCAATGAGGCTTGACCAATCAGAATCCGGACTACCTCTTTTGCCCCTGTTGTGTGACGATAGTCATGAACGTCCTTTTGTTCTATAAAAACGCTGTCGACAGTGCTTCGACATCACTCCGTCATCCGATGATCCTGAAGTCAATGTACATCTTTGTAAACGTCTGCTCAGTATTTAAATTAGTTAGTCTCTGCAATTCTTGTGTTTATCGATTTATAATTGGGAGCCAAGTTTGTATAGATAAAGTTTAGATTGATCTACAGTCTGCAATACGACGTATTTGCTTTTTTCAGTTATATCAGTTAATACAATATATTCGTTAAATCTATGATTAAGTGGTAAGTTTAATCTTAGAGAAAGACACTTCGTCTTTTCTGAGCCCAGATAATCTTCTGCAGTCAGATACAAGCTCGATACGTCTACATAATCAAACCAGTATTAGTTATATCTTAGCATCACTTTTAGTTCCGAATTCAAGTTCCCGCCTTCTCAATTTGGTATGATTAGAATGACTTGTTCACTATTGGGAACGTCAGGAACATCAGACATCGCGTTTAGAAAGGTCCATTTCGATTATATGTATTTGAATAATCGATTAATCAGCAGTTCAATCGAGCATTTAATTGATTTATTGACCAATCACGCTGAAAATCCCGTAATTATGAACAATGTATCCAAACAATATAAGCATGCAACTGTAACAGTTTGTTGAACAGTGTACAGTAAATGTACATATTCACACCAGAATGCTTAAAAATAGGATTGTTATAATTGTATGCTTTAGAGGTTTAGATTGTATGCCTAGATGCAATGAAACGAAATAAGTCTTAGCATTTGATGATTTCATTATCTATACATTAATATAATTTCTAAGTTGTCAGATTGAATAAAAACCACGAGTCCCTAATTCAAATTCACAGCAAAAAATTATACTAAATTGTACGGAAGGAAATCATCATATATCAAGTTTTATTTCGTGTCATTGCCTTGAGGTACGCAATGTAACCCTTTAACCCTTTAATCCTAGACTTTCTTCAAGAAAATTTCAATTTTCTGATAAAAATGTCCATTAACAGACCAAGAAAAACTATTTTTCAAAATGTACAATTGGAATAACTGGCTCGGTTATCGAGCCAGTCATTTCAGTGGTAAATCTTCAAAGATAGTCTCCTTTTGCTCTGCAAATGGACATTTCTTAAAACCACTGCAGAAGCCGTTTTTTGCTGATATGAGTGTTACATGGTTAAATCTATTCAATTTTAACAATTTTGTTTTCGAGAATTTTGGTGTGAATTTGCACCTCTGATTATATATTGTACGCTGACTATGACGAAACTAATTTGACTCGGTGCTACTGGTGCCTATGACAGCAACATCGCTGATTCAAATTGGTTTCAAAATATTCACTTGAATGTTTATTAAATAGCAAAGAAATACCATTCGCACAACTTGACGGGATATTAAGCATTTGTGACGGACTAAGCCACGTCATTCATGACGTAATTGATTATGACGTCAACATATATGTGATGTAATTGATTGTCTTAATCAATTACATCGTATGTAGGTTTACGTCATAATCAATTACGTCATGAATGGTGTGGTTTAGTCCGTTACAAACGCTTAATAGTCCGTCAAGTTGTACGAATTGTCCAATTAACATATGATTGATCAATAAACTGGATTCATCAGTTTGAGTTAAATGGATTTTCCTCGGGGAATGGTTAAATGTCGTATTGAGGGGAAGGAGTAGTTTCTCAACGAGGCCTGCCATAGACTATTATATAGTAGCATCTCACGAGGTGCCAACGCGTTGACAACAGAATGGAGGCACCAATTTCTTACTATATATAAGGTGATCATGATTATTATACTCTAGAGATACGTTAGATTATCTCAGAAGCAAATCGACTAAAATTGGTTGGCTTGCTAAGATCTCAACTGACTTAAGTCCAACTAATTTCAAAATATACATGATTTTACATATACAGTAATTGGGCTGATTTTTAAATTTTAATTTGACTGAGTGATGTGGTTGCTATTTACAGCAACAGCTGAAGCAGCAGCTAGGCTCAACCCAATTTTGAAAGAAATGCAAAATGCGAAAAGCAGTGCTTTGAAAAAAATCAAATGCAAATGCAAATACATAAGATTCAACTGCAAGTGCAAATGCAAATGCGTCAGAAAATCAAGAGAGTGCGTGCGCGCGTGCGTGTGTCTCTCTTTCCCTAACTCTCCCCCACCCCACACACATACACACTCCATCTCAACCTCTTTCTCTCTCCCTCTCTCTCTCTCGCTCTCTACTTCCTTCCCTCCCCCCCCCACCCCCGCTCTCTCCTTCTCACTCTCTCCCCCTCCCCCTCTCTCTCTCTCTCTCTCTCCCGCTCTCTCTCTCTCTCTCCCTCTCTCTCTCTCTTTTCTCTCTCTCTCTCTCTCTCTCTCTCTCTCTCGCTCTCTCTCTCTCGCATTATGCACACACGCACGCCAATACGTACGCACACACGCATATATTCACGTAACATACGTAAGCGTGCGAACTACCTAGACAATTGTAATCAGTGGTTGATATAAATTATCATTTAACTAGTTATACATATGTTACTATTTAATTATGTTTTATTATACCCCATCTTGATGTATTTATTAATGTATTTTATTATGGGAGACACGTGTACAAGACTTATGGCTTACTGTGCTCCCATTGAACAAAATAAAATTCTGTTTAAACCAAATGCGTCAGAATTTTCAGAATTGCATTTAAATGCATTTGCACAAGTACCCAAGTCTGGGGCCTACATCTGTGATTTTCAAATGTGCGTGTGTGTATGTGTGCGTGCGTGTGTGCGTGCGTGTGTGTCTTCGTGCGCGCGTGCGTGTGTGTGTGGCCGCAGCGTGATAAGATCGACTATTAGATAGTACAATGTATTAAAAAAAATTAGCAGCTGCACATAGTGACAATAATTTAGCTGGCAATGTGTGTTGATCTGCGTAGCAACAGTTTTCTCAATTACACTTTTGCTAAGATATTCAACACATTTGAAAAATGTTTCGATTTGTACAACTCCCAAATGTTACAATAATTTTCTGACGAGTCCTAGTATATGTAACGAGTTAGTTTGGCAATTGAGAAACCGCTGCTGTATCAATTTGTCGTTGTAGTGGTAAAACCTTCCAAGACGGCTTCTGCAGTAATCTTGAGATCTGTCTATCTGCAGGCCAAGAGAAGACTATTTTTTTTAATGTGCCACTGTATTGACTGGCTCGGTTACCGAGCCAGTCATTCTAGCCGGTAAATTTTCAAAAATAATCTTCTCTTGGCCTGCAAATCGACACTGAATAAGCACAAATCTAGATTTTCATTACCAAATCCACAAGCTGGCCCAAAAAACGCCTTCAAAACAATTTCTTTTATATTCCAGCTGTAAATTTACATAAAAAATATTCTCTTCTCTGGCCAACAAATCCTCATTCACTGAGCAAATATTTCACAAATTAAGGGGTTAATTGATTAAAGTAGCATTTCTAGCGCTTTGAGGCGCTGCTGACACAATAGGGTTAATAGATAGACATCCCCCCCACCCCCTTCCTATCATATCATATTTGATGTGTTACTGATGAATAGAAACTGTAGAAAACTAATGTTATTTCTACTACCGCTATAGCAATATATGATGATCTGATTTAAACATAGCCTACACTGTTCAGCGGTATTAGAGGGATATATGTCTAGCTATGCGCCGCCCATTTCTAGCTACACTCGGCCCACTTTCTTACGCGTGTAAAAATAGATTTAGAACGTTGAAGCCTGTTGTAATCAAAATGGCGTAGGTCTATCGCGAAACTGGCAATGGTTCGCCACGAAAGTGGCGGAACGGAGGAGTCCAGTATCGCTATAACAGCTCACCCGCATAGTTTTCTGGATAGTAATAGCCCAACACGGGCGAACTGCGGAAGGAGCTTACTTAGCTTAGCTAGAGATGGGCGGGTCTTAGCTAAAACTGAATTCCAATAGGTTGTGTCGTTGGTCGATTAATAATTTAATAAACATTCCGTAGCATATTTTGAAATATCCCTCAGGCAAATTAATTTCTAAATAATCAATAGCGTGTCTCTATAGTGTGTATTGTACTTCAAGAAGACCTAGCGGACGGAGTAGGCGGGGATTAGCTTGAAATAGGCGGAGCATAGCTATAGAGTAACCACTCCATAGCGAGCAGCACCATCTAGCATCAGCAGTGTTCTTACAAAAACGAGGTCGTACATATACATTCCACGTCGATATTACAAGTTGTTACAAACATAAATGGGTTACATAAATACTCATTAAAACACACAACTGGTATTATAATTTTCTTAGTGCACATGTTTATTAAGTAACGCAATATTAAACTGTCAAAGTTAGATGTAATATGAGATCAATGTTACGTATATAATATATTATGTTACTGATGCGTCCCGCTAGCAACACAATGGCATGTATTGAATGCGTAGTGCGCTTGCGACGTGTAGCTTTGCGAGCAGCTCCGTGACAATGCAGCCTACGGGTACTGGACCAATCCCAGGCCGTGTTCTACGGTAACCTGCGTTGTAATGGTTGTAGCGAGAACTGTCATCAACAGCTTCCAGCAACAACTTTGAAAATATGAGCGTTAAATATTATGATCTGCATAATTATGACTCAGTTTGACAACATTAATGTTGTATGCGAAAAAAATCTATTAAGCTGATCAGAGTCCATCATGATCGTATTGATCGAACGTACATAATTATGGAATCTAGTTTTAACCATGCCCCGCCCATCTCTAGCTAAGCTACACCCACGCTTTGCCCGTGTTCGGATCAATCGATACCTGTACTCTATGCATCTCAATTTCCAGAAACTGTACAGGCAAGCTGTTGAATATTTTGAAACTAATTTGGATGGGTGCTGTTGCAAAGATCAAAAGATCAAAGAAGGGTAAATAACTCCAGTTTTGAAGACGGGAAAGTCGCTTGTCATACCAAGCAATTGCCGTCTTATCACCATCTTGATAGATATGGAGAAGATAATTGGATACAAATTATGGTTAGTTAGGGCAAATGAAACCTTGGATAAATATCAATGTGACCTGCAGAGATGATTTCGAGAAGGCTTCTCCTAGATGAGGACAGCACTCTTGGTGACTGAAGCAATACTAGAAGCAAAGGAAATGAAGAAGCCCCTCTGCATGGTCTCACTTGATGCCGAAAAGGCGTTCTATGCATTATGGACAGATGAACTCATAAATAAGATGGATCACATAGGCCTACCAGGCCACCTCTGGGAGCTCCTGGCTGAACTATATCGGAAGCCGTAGTCAATGATAAAGTGGGAAAGGTATGTTTCCAGTCCTGTAGAACTAGCATAGGGGGTAAGACAAGGAGCTGTCATTTCCACGCACTGCTATTTGCAGTATATAAACCAATGGTTAATCGAGGTTGAGAAGATCAACCTCGGCAAGAGAATCGGCTATGTTGATGTTTCAACACCGACGTGTGCGGATGATGGTGTGTATATCACAGACAAGCCTGTGCAAATGCAGATACTCATGGACATTACAAAACAATATACATCAAAGGGAAAATGTGTGCATACTGTCACCAAGTGTAGAGAATTGGTGATTTTCCAAACCTCCAGTTACGGAAGGAAGTTATCGCTAATGATGCAAAGACGGTTCATCTAGGATTAACCAGATGGCCAGATGTGAAAGTGGAAATAGAGCCGGATCTACCCAGTGCATGTCGAACCCTTTACGTCCTAATGGGTGCTGGTCTCCATAGCAAATGTGGTATCATCCCTATGTTGGGGTGCCAAATATGGACTATGTACACAAGTCCGAAGCTAACTTATGGGCCTGAGGCGTGTTCCATAAGAATGACATATGTTGAACAGTTGGAAAGGAGAAGCTGCGGCAACTTCAAACATTACCAGGCAGGTGTGCTAGTGTAGAGTCTTTGCCCTGCTAGATGCAGAGCCAGTCGAGATACCAGCTAACAAGAAGGGCATGCCCCTCTATGGCAACATAGGTAAGAATCCAAAGACAAAAGAGCACGAGCTGGCAAGACAGCGAGTGGCCGTTAAGAAGATTGATTTCCTCAGCTCTTTCTCAATGCTAAACGGAACTTTCTACAAGTACAACCTGTCGTCCGCTTGGGAATTACCAGAGAGGCCAAGGAGCAAGTATAATGTGGAGGACTCTTGTGAAGGAAGCAATGAAGGTATATTTGGACAGGGGAGTGGTGTGCAGAGCGGGTAGAAAAAGGCTCACTAAACTTATTGAACTCCGGGGCAGTATAAATGGATAGAACACACCATGTATTGACTACTACTAACACTGATCCCAGGGAGGTAGAACAACCTGCTATAAATTGTGAAGATGCTAACTGGATTGTATACTCAACCGGGAAATAAGGCAAATTTAACCATCATATGGTGGACGCGACATGTGTAATGTGTGGAAGATGAGACATAGATCGGGTCCATGTGATTGCTAAATGTGACTTCTACGATGAACTGCACCGAAAGTATACGTATAGGCTTACGAAGATCATGTTGGCTGTCTATGGGATGCGTGATGTAACCGAAATGGTCGCCGAGCCTCTGACCCTGGTCCAGTTAACCGGATATTGTTTACGAGGAATAATGGCCGAGCTTAGCAGCGCAGAGTCATGAAAACAACTGGGATAGTCAACAAAGTGGAAAAGTGCACCTCGGACTTTATATACAAACTTCATACACGCCTAATGAAGAGGCGGGATTTCCATAACTGAACTGAACTGAGTTGAATTGAACTGAACGGAGCTGCTGGCTAATCACACCTGAGAATTAGAGTATTTGACAGCTTATGACGAAAACTATACGACTATTTATTTAAAGTACTAATAATACACATTGGCAAAATATACACAATGGGATGTCACACGCAGTATTGTTACGCTTAAGTGTGCGTGGCGAACTTATCTACGTTACTCATGACCTCATTGAGTATAACGTCATCCTATAAGTCACGTAGTTGATTATGACGTCATATGATTGATGGATAAACTGGAAAGTTCCCTTACTTTGCCACGCCAACGATCAATGAAAATATTTTGCCGCAGTATTAATATGGATCATATTGTTGATTCGGTCTTCAGCCAACATCCCACAATTCATTGCGCTTACTACAGTTTAAGGTTAAGCGGTACACTTTTCCTGCTACATGTTCTGGTTTAACGTTAAACAGTTGTAAGTGAAATTGATTGTAGGATGTTTACTGGAGAGGGAATGTGGCATCGTCTGAAAGTGTTTGTTTATATGATAAATAATGGCCCCACGCAGCTACAGGTTGTTGCCAGTAAAGTAGACAACACAGCGCACGTCATGTCAGTGAAGTAGATCTAGCGTGGCAGCCAGACAGCGAATGGTATATGGCAGACAATGTCAATGCAGTAAACAACACTACAGTACAAGCGCTGCCAGGAAGGTATTTCGCGACAAAGTACTTACAACGTGAGTGGAACATGGTTTTCTGCATGAACGACTATGCGCAGAGAAAAGTATAATGGCCATTTCCAGTGTATCCATCAATCACATGACGTCATATACAACGTGCGTGACGTGTAGAAGGACGTCATAATCAATGATGTCATAAATGGCACAGATGAGTTCATCATGAACGCTTAATTGATGACGGACTAAGCGTTGCTGTACGAGGTGTGTGTCTTTACTATTTAATAAAGATGTTGTTGAATATTTTGACCTAATTGACTGTCTGCGGTTGCTGCCATAGGCAGGCACCAGCACCCAGTCAAATTAGTTTCAAATATTCAACAGGTTACCTGTATAGTTTTGTGGAAATTGATAATCGGGAAGGTCAGGGATCGATTGATCCCAGCACGGACGAAGCGTGGGTCGAGCTTAGCTAAAGATGGACGGGGCATGGCTAAAACTGGAAAGGCGCATTGGTCGAAGCCACTGACGAAAACGAGATGCTATTAACTACATTAAATGTAAGTGCATACGTGACAATACTCGACTGCATTCGATTTCATGGTTCTTTATTTGTAACAAATACGACATAATTCCCTCCAAACCGCGAAAATCGTAAAATGAGAACAATTATATAAGATATTTCAAATATAGTATTTAATCATAACATATTAAACATTCTTTAAAATAATCATATTGTATTTCAATAACTAATATAAAAGTTATATGCAATGTTGTGCAAATCTAGCAAATATAAATTAAGTTAGATATTGAAATTTATCATATAAACAAGCCTTCTAGCCCGTTCCATATTTTTTAGATATGAGCACACGTTCCATATTCAACGGAGTATTTTCATTGGCTGTTGGGTGAGCAACCCATTTAAATCGACCAATTAAAACATCAATTGATGTACATTTTAAAGGGATTACTACGTGGTACTGTTTTACTACGATTTGTTCACTACGATTTGTCATTCATGAAACGTCATCGCAAAATGTCATCGTTTGACAGTTTATCAGTCGGCAGCGAAGTAACGGTTGATTGCCGTGGCTATAATGTTCAATGACCGGTTAAAATACTATTCAACGGCTGACATCGCCAGATTTTGTGTTTGTCACTATATTTTGCTGCGCATTCAGCATCTGTTTTCAAGTAGTGGTGCGTCACAGCGGCGGTATCGATTTCACGAAAATCAACAATGAGAAATCAGATAAAAGTCACATCAGCAACTATTGGCAAATATTTCTAAATTACAGTTTATATGATAAATAAAATCTCAAACTCGGTCACTTTTCATATCACTATTATGAACCTCGTTGCAAATTATCAATTTTCACTCGCTAGAGCTCGTGCAAATTGATAATTTTCAACTCCGTCCATAATAGTGATATGAAAAGTGACCTCATTCCAGATTCTCTATATATCTCCATTCTACTATAAATCATTAAAATGTACATAAAAGCACCAGTAAATATTCATTAAAATGCCAGATTTCTTCTGGTATAATGGCAGATCAATGGACCTTTCCATTTTAAGCTATTCCCCGCCAATCACTAGCTAAGCGCCACCACACCTCGGCGTGTTTGGATTGATCGATCCCCGAATGCCCTAGCTATGAATTTCCTGAAAACTATACAGGGAAGCTGTTGAATATTTTGTAACTAATTAGACTGGGTGCTGTTGGCAGCAACAGCGCCCAGTCAAATTAGTTTCAAAATATTCAACAGAATATTTATTAAATAGTAAAAGCAAACAATTTGTACAACAGCCCATAGACCGTCATCAAATATGCGTTCGTGACGTACTTATCGACGTCATTCATGACGTCATTCATTATGATGTCATTGTACACACCATGCAGTTCATTATGACGTCATATGATGGGTGGGTACCTCTGGAAAGGTGAATTCAGTTATGTATCAGTGCAGGGGCTACACTGGTCATTCATTAGTGTCATGGTTGGTGCTCGAGTGAGTGTCGCCACCAGAAAAAAACTAAAAAACGTGTTTTATTCAAAATTAGTCGTACACCCATAATTCTCTCGGACTAGAATGTGATCCTGCACTTTAGAAAAACGTGTAACTTTAAAATTAAAGAAGCAGTTTCAGAAATTAGTTAAGAACGGTTTTTTAAAACTGTTAATTAGCACTTATGACTATAACTCTGAAATTAAGTTTAAAAGGTAGCATTCATTACCAAGAACACAAGTCCATTGCTTACAAACACATTGTATGGTTTATTCTATGCCTAGAAACATGTCAAATGTTACAGGTCACATGACCGTCTAATGGATCATTCCAGTTTAGCCATCCATCATATGACGGCATAATCAACTCCGTGCCGTGCAGAATGGCGCCATAATCAATGACGTCATGAGTGGCATAAATAAGTACGTCACAAGCGCATAATTGAAGATTTATTAAGCGTTGTTGTACCCATTGTATGGAAATACTATTTAATAAACATTCTGTTGAATATTATGAAACTAATTTTACTAGGCACGGTTGCTGCCATAGGCACGGTAATTTTTCTTGTTCCACCCAAAGCACCAATTCTGAAAATTAAGAATCGCCATTTTATCCCCTGCAATGGTCTATAACTACATAAATGCTAACAATCGTGTGTACTCAGTTATCTAATTAAATGTCAGTGGGTTCCCAGACCAGATATTGCAGTAGTCACTTAACCCATCTCATTGCACATCGTAATTAGATTGTGGCGCCAATATGCTGGTGGCTCAGGAAGACTTAACGAGTATACATCGTTGCGTTAAATACGCACATCATCTAGAATTATGCCTACCTGCCTGCGTATCTGCCTGCCTGCCTGCCTGCCTGCCTGCGTGTCTATCTGCCTGCCTGCCTGCCTATGTGTCTGTCTGTCTGTCTGTATATCTGTCTCTTATTTACCTTTAAGACAACGCTGCCAATGCCGTAATTCACCTTTCCAGAGTATCCATCCATCATCTGATCTCGTATGACGTCATAATCAGCCCATCGCGTGTATGATGACGTCACAATTAGTACGTCGCACAGGGTTCCATGTAGACCGTCAGCAAATCTCAAATACACCGACGCGTTGTATGAATTGTATGTCTTTGTAATTCTTTGCTAATTAAGAAACATGCTGTTGAATCTTTTGAAACTAATTTGACCAGATGCTGTTGCTGCCTTAGGCAGCAACAGCACCCAGTCAAATTAGCTTCAAAATATTCAACAGCATACCTTTATAGTTTTCTTGAGATCGATAGTCAGGAAGTTCAGAGATCGGTCGATACGAACACGAGCGTGGTGTGGGTGGAGCTTAGCTAGAGATCGGCGGGGAATAGCTAAAAATGTAAATGTCCATTATAATGCATTAACACTTATCGCTGTCTCACAAGTGGGCAAGGACACATACAAGATTATTAAAATGAGATAGCCCTATGGTTACGACATCGAAAAGTGTCATCTAAAATTTTGCAAGCAGTTGCTAAGCGTCAAACAAAGTGCATCATATAGTGTCATCTACGGAGAATTAGGAAGACTCCCACTCATTTTAACTAGGGAATTGAAGATGTTGAAATACTGGTTTAAAATATTAGATAGCCAACAAAATAAATTGGTTAAACATGTATACGATGTTTTATATAAAGATTGGGAGACAAATAATCAATGTGTTAATTGGGTGACCAAGATACAAGATATGCTAATTAGAAGGGGTCTTAACGATGTCTGGCTAGCACAGGGTAAAAATGAATTTATTTTAGAATATAAACAAAGGGCGTATGATAATTATTTACAAGAGTGGATGGGTCAATTAGATATAAGTAACAAAACTAAATTTTACAAACATTTCTGCCGATCAACACACGTGTCATGC